>JACGDI010005456.1:433420-492918 GCA_014898725.1 Jacaranda copaia | reverse complement strand
CAACAGAAATTCAAAACAGAAAATTCAAGCAAATTTTGATCAATTTCAACAGATCAAAACTTACAAAACATGCAAAATCAAACCAAAATTCCAATTACATTCCCAACTTTCATCTGCCAAAATCACTTTTCCCAAGCACCACTTTCAGAACTAAGGTACAAAAAATTGAAACACAAAGTGATAATTCATAAATTATCAAATCAAAAACTACACCCACAAACAACCATACCATACGAAACAAAAACTAAAATTCCACAAAAAGATAAAATTATCCAACCGACAATGTAGTGTGAAAATACTATTACCATTACAGCATTTCATATTAATGTTCCCACCTCATACGAAAAAAAATCCCCAAAGCAGTTTCCTCATTAAAAATATTGTAATTACAACACTAAATAACACAAAATTTATGAAATTGAAAATTAAATTCCAAGCTTAACCTTCAGTTCAATCTTGAGGAATTTCCATGTCTCTATCGGAGATCCCCTGCTGCAAATCTTGGGGATCCTTACCATCCTTGGTGTACCCAACAGAATAATCAATATTAAATTATCACAAAATCTTTAAATAATAATCCATACACAAGAACACCAATATTCTCACCTTCAATGTGTGTATTTCTACCAGCGAATAGAGCACAATCTTCAAATAATATCAATAATCTTCAAATAGATTGTGTGTAGTTTGTGGCTATGTAGTTTAGAGAGTGTGGGAGGTATATACAAAATATAGAATTTCCTACCGGTGTTGTGTGTGCGAGAGAGTCGAAGGAAACTGGCTGAAGATAGGAGAAGAGAGAAACTCCAAATCGGGCTGGGGATTTGGTAGGATGAACGTGGGAAGTGAGGGAAAAGAATAATTAAGGCGCCAAAAGATTTTATTCCTTTTTTATTAATAATATGCGTTAATTAATAATATATGTCAAAGGATTTCTAAAATATTAATAATTTTTTTCTTTTTTAAAATATATGTCAATTATGTAAACTTATAATTTATTTTAAAAATTAGCACCAAATTTATCTTTTTTTGTGTTAACATATGTCGATTAGACAAAATCTTTTTTTTAAATATGAACCAATTTTTTGTCCCACTTTTTTGTTAATATATGTTATTAGGTGACCTTTAAAAATGTCACAAAAATATAAATATAAATACTAGATATAAATAAAAAGGGTGAAAATAAGATATTTTTGAGCAAGTGTCACAATAAAAATATAAATATCAATTATAAATGTGACTTCTTTATAAAAGTATCTTTATGGAAAATCTTAAAGAGACATTTTTCAAAAAGTGTCTTTATAAGAAAATAAAAAATTAAAATATTGAGACACTTTTCAGTAAAGTGTCTCAATAAAAAGGTTAACGTGACACTTTTTGAATAATGTCACATAAAATGTGTCTCAAAGTGTAAATGGTTTATTTTAAAATATTGAGTATGTTAGCTAGGTAATAGAAATTAAAATTTATTAAGTTTATATTTTTAAACAAAAAAAACATTTATCTTCGAGATATATGTTTAATTACATTGGAGTTGCAATGAATACTTTATGTCAAATTTAATTTAATTTAGATTGATATAACAAATAAGATGGCAAGACGGATTTAAGGAAATTTGAATGTAAAAGTAACTGGTATTTCTAGTAAAAACAAATGCTGGTAAATATATAGCTTCTAGTTCTAAATTTCTAGTGAGATTTCGTAATTATATTATATAGAAGTAGTAGTGGCATTTCTATTGAAATTACAACTATATTATAAAAATATATTGTATTTTTAGTAAAAATAGTGCGCTAAAATTTATTGTTCTGGTTACTCTAAAGTCTAAATTTTTCATTAGATAATGTTCCGTATATTAAACCGCTAAAGGGCTGTTTGTTTAATTTATTCTCAGCCGATGTTACCCCATCTATATATCAAAAAGGTTAAGACTTATATATTTACTTGACTTTAGCTTACTCTTAATTAAAGATTTTATTTTGTATCTGAGAATGAAATTTAATAATTTATCTTAAGGTTCTAAACAAAAACTAACACACCTATACTTAAAAAATTGAAAAATTATCGAGCTTACATGCGTGAAAGTATTATATAAAATATTTACTATTTAATTCACCACTTATTAATATAAAATTAAAATAATTGACATATAAGTAAATTATCTTTTAACTTGAAATAAATAATTTTTAGAGTATCAGTCAGTATAGGTACTTTTTATTTTGTCAATTATTTTCACTATAAAAAAAATATTGTATTAGTTACAAATAGTAAGTGACAATGTAAAATTGTCACTTATGTTATATATATATATATATATATATATTAAGTGACAACAACTTTTATTTTATCGTTAATGATATATTTTAAGTAATAATAATTTTTGTTTTGTCATCCTATGTGCCATCAGTGACAAAAACTAATACTTTATGACGATAATAATTATCACTATAATTTATGAAAAAAAATTTATTATTATTAAATTGTTACCATAGAAGTGTCATTATTTGTCAATGATTACAACTTAAATAATATTATTGCTATTATTTAGTTTGTAAAAATCATTACATAAGGTAACAAGATAAAATCTTTTGTCATATAATCTTTATAAGTAATAATTTTGTATTGTCATTTGATATTTTATTACTAACCTATCTGTATTTTTTATTTTTTTTTCTGTAGTAGCTACACATATTCATGCAAAAAAGTATAGCTACAATTTTTATTTTTATTTTATTTTATTTGAGATCATTGGTTTTCTAACTGTAATTGAACAAGCTCGTTTGGACTTAAAAATAAAAAAAGAATTACAACCTACTGTATAACTCAAATTTTTTCGGTAACACGGGGACCACTAATTATGTCAAAATTTTATTTTAAAGAGGTATCGATAAAATTCAGGCATTTTTATTTATTTATTTATAATTATCTTGCCAAGAGCGTGAATTTGATCAATGTTTCAAGCTATATAGTTTCTTATTTCAATGGGCATGGAGTCGGCGCCTTTAATTTATCAAATTTTTGAGAAGCACATATTTAATTTTATTATTTACTCATAGTCTTTACTATTATATGTAACAATTTTAATTTTTAATATTTTATGATAAAAATTGCATATTTTTATTTATTTATTTTAATAATTATCTGGAAGATGTGTGATTAAAATCCTTGTTTCTAAGTTTATTATAATTTTTAGATGCCTATATATAATATTAACTATTATTTTATTTTTATAATAATTTGTAATATTTTTTTACTATTTTAACTGGAATAAGACATTTCTGAAACAAGGAATGTGACTAAATGTACGCCTTTAAAATGAGAAATAAACAAAAAAAAAGAAAAATCAGCATAGGACTTGTATCAACATCTAATTACTGGACGAAGGATAGATCTGGTCCCTTTTTTTTTGTTTTTTGGCAAATTTTTATTACAAACATAGATTATATATTTTAATTTTTTTACTAATAATTAAAGAAAGCAACTATTTTCATCTATTTAACATAATTTAAAGGAGGAAATGATGAATTTAGAAAAATAAAAGTCAATTCAAGCAAAGATTGTAACACCCCCAAATTTAGCATTTTAGATGGTAATTTGACAAAACAATTTGGGGCTCAAATATAAATAAGGATGATTTAATTGTAAGAAACCTGAAAATTTTAAGGGGCCAATTTATAAATAAATAGGATCAAAGGGGCCAATATGAGGCACTAATAAATTGAGAGATGAAATGAAAGTTGATTGAAACTTTTAGGGGTTCAAATAAAAAATGAGAAAACTTTTGGGAATCATATTGAAATTCTGAAAACTATACATTTATATATACCAAACCCCCTCTCCCGAAAAAAAAAAATCACTCAATTCCCACATGCAACCCCTCATCATCCTCTCCGACGATTTCACTCTGATGCCGACAAACTCCACAGCCAACCTTACCATTACCTCTCTCACCTCAATGATCACATTGGTGTTAGATTCGTCACGAAACAACTAGCAGAACGCTAGGAATTGGTGTCCAAATAGGAGCTATAATAGAGGTGACGGGGGCGGCTATTTCGGCAATGAAATCTTGCAACTAAGGGGTGGAAACTAATGGGCTTAAGGAGAAGAACAAGTTGGTAGCCTCAATGTTTGATTTCTGTCACCGGCAAAGGAGGAATTTGAAAAATGATGTGGCAATGACCAGCAGTAATGTTCACAAATTTAGGGGTAGTTGACTAGCGATTTGACATCAAACTTAAAAATTGATCAAGGGATTTTTTCCTCTTGTCAACGCAATACTACCATATAGTCCACTTTGAATTTTGGTGGTGGTGCTCTGGTGATTAACCACCAGTTTCATCGAGGCAGTAATCCGAGTGCATGCAGGCTGTTATTATGCAGTGAGTTAGCCTCGGATTCAATCAGTTGGGTAAAACTCCAGTTGATCGATTAAATTAATTCCTAAATTTAATTTGGTTAAGTTGTTAAGCTAATATTAACATGGAATATCCATTATTAAACCAAAGCATGCAATTGTAAGGTGTTTGATTGACCGTAAAAGATGTTTATAAGTGTTGTGTGGACCCAAAATATTAATTAAGAGATCATTGTAATTCATTAAGTTGATTTATATAATTAGTGAACCTAAATTGTACACTATTGTAAGGATAAATTGTTAATAGAAAATAAGCAAAATTTGTATGAATAGCCTAGATTTAATATCATGAACTTAAAACATTAAATTCGAGATTATGGGTAAATTTTTGCTTAAACGAATAAATGTCTCCTGATTTAGTTCGATTAAGATGTCTAGCTGATTGCTAATATAAGTTTAAATTAACTCGAACCTAATTGTAATTTTGAACTTGAATGATTGTGATAAGATTTATGATGTCAAACCAAAGTATTTGGATATATAAGTTATATGTATCACTTAGTGGGCTCAAATTTCTAAATTGAACCTTAGCCACTATTAATTACTGTAACTAATGTAAATGAAGCCCTGACCTTGTGCAATGTTGCAAGGAATAATTATTATTAGAAAATGTAAGAAATTTCTACCGATTAATTGGACTATTAGGCATGAGCTTGGGCTATTAATTTAAGAAATGATTAGTGACTCGGAACAAATAAACCTCTTGTAAATATTGTCGTGACATTAGCATGAATAATATGTTAACCATCATTACTTTCGAAACCAAATCTCTAAATATCATATTAGTTGGAAGCATAATGATTTTGTTAGGATAATTTAGATAATCGAGATATTCAAGCCTAAATTACTGTGCTTGAAATGGAATGAAAACTTGGATTAGGTATATATGCCTTGTAATTAGGAATACCCTATATTATGGTATAAATGATTTAATTATTGTTTAAAAGATGCGGTGCAAATATTTTACATTTAAATGCATTCTATTGGAATATGTGATGAGGAGTTAGGGTCTCTGAGATCGTAAGACATGATAGCATCTCTATGGGGTTTTAAGGTGAGGGTCTAACCTATCTGTTCTTTCAAGAAATGAACTATCTTCATTGTTCATGTTCTATGTACCTATTCATTTGTACTTGATTATGCTCGTTCTAGTGCCATTCTCTATTAGTATACTTGTTGGTGTTTAGTTATAATCATTTTGCTGCTCAGAACTCCTATCATGTTATTAGTTTTCTGTCATTCATATCCAATAGCCTTGCCAGCTTTCCCTATATATGTTGATAACTTGTTCTTATTGACTAATTTCATTTTGTACTTTTGGTTAATCATTTAGCATGGTGCTTATAAGGCCTCATCGGCTAATGTTTTGTGGAGTATACCATTCAGTTTCGTATAATGTTTTCATTTTAAAATACATTTTATTTGTTGGCATTATGTTGAGCCACCTTGAGGATGCTTTTTAGGATGTTATTACCCATAGAGACGCTACGTAGTAGGTTGGCCAGAACTAAGTTTAGAAAGATAACTGAATGGTATAGACTAATAATGGCTAGTCTACTGGCCAGTACCCGCTTAAAATCCTAATTTGCGGATAGTTGGAGATAACTATCTAATGAGTGGTGGGATCTGGTTTGCAATCTGGCATGCCGCATGTCTACCTAGCTGAGTGCTTAGGTAATGGAGCAATAAAGGAAATTTGTTATGTTATATTTGTACTCCATGTTACTAGTTATGTTTTGTTCTAGGAGCAATAAGGTTGGAGTTGCCAACAATTTGTTGAATTTTGTATAACATACGTTATGTTATATTATTACTTTGTATTGTGGATTATGATATGTTCGTTAGTTGAATTCATGCTTATTAATACCTTGTTCATTGATTGTTTTATGTGCAATAGTTTTCCTTTAACTTCTTGTTACACATTCCCTCACTAAGTTCGTAGGACTTACCCCTTCTACTATTTCTTGTTCCTTTCCTATAATGGGCTTGTGGAGGTTTGAGGGCTTGAGACTTGCCCGAGTTGTTGTTATATTTTATTTTGTAATAGATTAGGTGCTCTATATGTGTATATATATATATATCTATGGACTTGACTAGGACACACCTAATTAAGATGCTTAGATTTTTGGATGCTTTGTAAATAGTTATGTCTAACTTAATCTTTTGATATGTATCTAATCTTTTGATATGTACCTATTTGCACATTTTGGGTCAATCTTTTGGGCTTATTTCACTGCTATCTTCCGGGGTTATTTGGTGGATTTTGATATCTTTTAGTTAACCTCTTAATTATGCTTTTAGTTAAGTAAGTTTGACATTATCTTCTTATGGGTATGTGTCCGTGTGCCCTAGGTCTAGTGGAATGAAATAGCAAGTCGCAAGAAATGGTTTCTGAGTTGTTATGTGGCTTTTTAAACTAGAATTTTGGAGGGTCGTATTTTGTTTGAATTATTGTGGATAAGATTGGAATAGCACTTAGCCTAAAGTAGGTACCTCCCAAGTGAGACATTATAGTGGTGTTAGAGCCTAGGTTTCGAAGATGTAGGTTAACATGGAAATGATTTTTGTAGTTGGAATTAATGGATTCATTAGAGAATAAACTTGAATCGAGAATTATTTAGGTTGTAAACACTTGAGTTAAGAAAAAACATGAGCTCTGCCAGGATATGATCCTTAGAGTGTGAAATTCTTGATTAGTAGAGATTAAGCTTGACTTCAAAATTATCTAGAATGTGTATCCCTAAGTTAAAGAATGCCTGAGTTATGTTAGGATATGATTCTTGGAATGTGAAATTTTTTGGCAGAAAAATATGAAGTTTAATTGTGGAATTAAATAGGATGTGAACCTTTAGGATAATGCTCGACATTAAGGAAGTAAAAGGTTATGACTGGGATGACCAACCACTGTATAACCTCTTACTTCTAGTGTGCTAGGCATATGAACGTATAGTTATTGATGAGTAGATGACTATTTTGGGAAAAACTGTATTTAGTGTGTAAAGCGTTACTTTGGAAATCAACATTATTCAAGCAATATTCATGGAACTTGCATTTGTTGAGTAAGAATCATTTTGGGAAGATATGTAGAGGTTAGAAAGTGATTACCCTAGGATAAACAAATTCGTGCCATGTGCTTATGGGTGAGAAGTAGATTGTATATATACATAGGAAAATATAGTGTTGCTAGAAGGAGTATATTTGAGAAATGAATGAATAATTATTAGGGATGAGTGATGCTTGACCTATGTGTACAATTAAAATCTAAATGGTATGTTTATATTGACAAGAGATATGATGATAGGAATTTGAGACCATAGGCTATGGAACTTAAGAAAATAATCAATGATGGAATGATATGTTTCCAGGACAACTAGTGTATGATCCTGTAATCTAGGGATGTCAAGCATAGGACTCTTTGAATTTTGAAAACTTGAAATTTGGAGAAATATTTCACATTTAGACATATTTTGTGAGATTTTAGATTTATAAGTTGTGGATTCTCCTTAATAGAGTTCCATTTGATAGCTTAAAAGGTCATTTGGGTCCACTAACATTTAATAAGTTTATATGGTCTAACTTAATGATATAGTTATCTGGGAAATGGTCATCAGCAACAATGGAGTTACGAGGAATCATATTAAAAAATTGAAAAGGAACACGAATAACCAGTTTTTGAATATAAGAAATAGTAGATAAGGGTGAGGGAATCAACTAAACGAGAGTTTGAAAAATAAATAGGAAGAACAAAAAAGATGTTGTTATTATCATGACAAGCAAAACTGTGGGATGAAGATAGAGATCGGTGTCATAATAGAATGTAGTCCCCTATTTTGAGGATATAGAATATACTAATAAGAATAGGACCAAACTTGAAATAGTAACGTGCACCCCAACATTAACAAAGGAAACTAAAGAATCACGGGGTGTGATAATTAGAGAAATGGTCAAGGCATACATGTATACGAGTAATTAGTTTAGGTAAGTAAATGGAATGATAAACATTTGGTTATAATGATGATATACTAGCCCTAGTGCATTTTACCTGTCATGAATCAAATGTCAGCTAGGTTGATTGAATATGGGCCAAGAGCTGCCTTTTACTTGTTATACAAACATTATGAATTAAGATAGTGTTGTTGGGATTGGTTTATAAGTATCTTGTTGGAAACCTTTAAACTACTTGGAATTGAGTAATGAACCATACTACATTTGTGTTTGGCATCACAAACATTTAGGGTTAATTCTATCAGAATTAAAGCTATATGCAATATGGCCAGTAAATGTATCAAAGGTACAAAAGTTTCTTAGGTTTGTCCAATTGTTGTTAAAAGTGTATCCAAGGCCTATCCTAAAATAGTAGGTTCCCTAGTGAAATCAACTAAGAAAGATTATTGATTTGAACAAAAGAAGGAGTTTCGGGATTTAGAGAGATAATGAACCATGGTGCTATTCTTACCTTTTTGGAAAACCTAAGAAAATGTTAAATATGCCTATACCTTGAAAAGGACAATTGTTCATGAGAGTGTGATTACTTTAATGAAATAGAGATACCACTAAGGATGGAGAAAAAGAAATTCTTAAGGAATATAAATGTACTAATAGGTATGGTTTGGGAACGATTTAGATTGACAAATACTTTGAGTCCCAAGGATGGGTTATCATACTTAAAGGATTGGTGAAGTGAATAAAGGATAGATATAAGTATCACAAGGATGGAAAACTTTGGTCTCAAACATAGAAATTGGTAATTGACCTTCAAAGTAATTTGAAATGCAAAGTGCACAAGCAAGAATAAGTAAGTTGAGGAACTCAAGCTATTGAGCTCCAAAGGATAAAGGAAAATAGGTAGTTGAAGGTTCTATCTAAATTTTTGAACATCATAAGGGAGTTTGATACCACATATTCTTGGCTTTATATCCTAGATGGAATCTAAGGAGCAGTAGACATATCATTCATGACTGTATCTAGTATGTATAATTTTTTGTGAACCTATAGTTAGCTGTATGGAAACGTATGACTTGTTATGAAAATCAAGCATGTTAAGTTTGAACTTAGATACTCACTAATGTAGATATCTTGTAAATATGAACTTGTGGTGTTAATGATCATTTATTGTCATAGTGGCTTTATGATCTCTTAAATAACAACGTATACTCTATCAAGGTGAATTAGAGAACCATTCGAGTATTGCAATGGTATAAGATGATGTGCATAAGGTTTACTTAATTAGATTATAAACATGAAGTGCTCATTTTTTTATAGGATTACCAAAGATTTCAAACTCTTTTTCAAAATAGTTTAGTTTACTTCTCATGAGCTTAATCATGAAAATCAAGAAACTTTAATTGATGATGGATCATAGAACCATAGATTATGCAATTACTAGTCAACCTTAGAAATATAAGGTGCACCACGTGCTTTAGTAAGAATGGATATGTTGGGGAAGCCTAGAAAACAAAAAATCTTGGCAAAATAAATATCATTAGGGATTAGAGGAAGTAAATCATGACAATGGGAGAAATCAACATGTGATCAAGGTAATGTGGGAATAACAACAAAATATGTGCTAGTGTTAACTGAAGTTCTTCTAGTCAAAGATGAGAATTTGGGAATTGGATTCTTTTAAAAGAGAAGGGGGGTATTGTAAAACCCCTAAATTTAGCATTTTAGAATGTAAGATTTAAAAATCAAAACATTAATTTTACAATAAAATTTAGGTCTCAAAATATAAATAAAGACGATTTAATTGTAAAAAACCTAAAAATTTTAATGGGCCAATCTATAAATAAATTGGGTCAAAGGGGCAAATGTGAGGCACTAATAAATTGAGGGCTAAATTGAAAGCTGGTTGAAATTTCTGGGGGTTCAAATGAAAATCGATAAAATTTTTGGGGATCAATTTTTGAAAATTGTATATTTATAAATAGCAAACCCCCTTTCCCTAATTTCACTCAATTCCCACATGCAAGCCCTTATCATCCTCTTTGGCGATTTCACTTCAGCATCGACCAACTCCTCAACCAACCCCACCATTACCTTTCTGTCACTCAACAATCACATTGGTACTAGATTCTCCGCGAAACAATCAATGAGAATTGGTGTCCAAATTGGAGACGCAGTGGAGATGGCGGGGGAAGTTGTTTTAGCAGCGAAAGCTTTTAGCTAAAGGATGGAAATTGATTGGATTAAAGAGTAGAACAAGTTGGTAGCCTTAAATTTCAATCTTTATAGTCAACAGAGGAGGAATTTTGAAAAATGGTGTGGCAGTTACCAGCAGCAATGTTTGTGAATTTGGAAGCAATTGACCAACCATTTGACATCAAACTCAGAAATTGATCAACGGATTTTGTTCCTCCCATCGAGGTAATCCTTCTTACAGTCCACTTCGAATTTTAACGATGGTGCACGGTGGCTCTTCTGCAATTGACCACCAACTTTATTGGGCCAGCAAGCTGAGTACATGCAGGCTGTCATTACGTGGTGATTTAGCCTCAGATTTAGTCAATTGAGTAAAACTCTAGTTGATTGATAAAATTAATTCCTCAATTTAATTTGGTTGAGTTGTTAAGCTGATTTCAATATGGAATATCTATTATTAGATAAAAATATGCAATTGTAAGGTGTTCAATTGAACGTAAAATTTGTCTAGAAATGTTATGTGGACCCAAAATATTAATTAGGAGATCACTATCACTAATTAAGTTGATTTAATTAATTAGGGAACCCAAATTGTGTAATGTTGCAAGGATGAATTGTTAATATAAATAAGCAAAATTTGTATGAATAGCCTAAATTTAATATCATGGACTTAGAACATTAAATTCGAGATTATAGGCAAATTTCTGCTTAAACGGTTAAATGTCTCCTTGTTAGTTTGATTAAGATGTCCAACTCACTATTGAGATAAGTTTAAGTTAATCGAACTAAATTGTAATTTTAGATTGGAATGATTGAGATAAGATTTATGATGTCCAACCAATGTATTTGAATAAATAAGTTATATGTATCACATAGTAGGCTTGAATTTCTAAATTAAACCTTAGCCACTGTTAATTAGGCTAATTAATATAAATAAAGCCCTAAGATTGTGTAATATTGTAAGGAGTAATTATTATTAGAAAATGTAAGAAATTTCTACAGATTAACTAGACTATTAAGCATGAGCTTGGGCTATTAATTTAAGTACTGATCAGTGACTCAAAACAAATAAACCCCTTATAAATATTATCTCGAATTAGCATGAATAGTATGCTAACCATGCGTTATTTTCAAAACCAAACCTCTAAATATTATATTAGTTGGAAGCATGATGGTTTTGTTAGGATAATTTAGATAATTAGGATATTCTAGCCTAAATTATCATATTAGAATTAGAATAAGAACTTGGATTAGGCAGATATGCCTCATAACGAAGAATGCCCTATATTAAGGTATAAATGATTTAATTATTGGTTAAAGGATATGATGCAAATATTTTGACATTTAAATACAATTTACTGGAATAGGTGACAAAGAGCTAGGGTCTCTAGGACCATAAGACGTGATAGCATCTTTGTGGAGTTTTAAGGTAAGGGTCTAACCTATCTGTTCTCTTGGGAAATAAACTATCTTCATTGTTCATGTTCTCTGTGCCTATTTATTTGTATTTGATTATGCTTGTTCTGGTGCCATTCTCTATTTGTCTATTCATTGGTGTTTAATTGTGTTCATTCTGGTGCCCAGAACTCTTTTCATGTTATTAGTTTCCTATCCCTCATATCCTATAGCCTTACCGATTTTCCCTATATGTGTTGATAACTTGGTCTTGCTGACTAATTTTTTTTTATACTCTTGGTTAATTATTCTACATGATGTTTATATGGCCTTGCCGGTCAATATTTTGTGGAGTATATTGTTTGGTTTCGGATAATGTTTTCATTTAGGGGTACATTTCACTTGTGGGCACTATGTTAAGTCACCGAGGATGCTTTTAGGGACGTTATTGCCCATAGGTATGCCACGGGGTCGGTTGGACCTACGTATAGTCTGAAAAGATAATTGGGTGGTATGGACCGACGGTGGCTAGTTTGCTAGCTAGTACCAACTTAAAATCCTGACTTGCATTTAGTTAGAGGTAGCTGTTTAGTACGTGGGGGGATTCGGTATGCTGCCAACCATGCTGCATGTCTACTGAGCTGAGTGCTTGGGTATTGAGTTGAGTAATAAGGAAAATTTATTATGTTATATTTTTACTTTATGTTTCTAGTTATGTTCGATTATGTGAGCAATAACATCGAAGTTGCCAACAGATTGTTGAATTTTGTGTAACATGCATTATGTTATATTATTACTTCATGTTATGGATTATGACATATTTATTACTTGGATCCACACTTATTAATACCTTGTTCATTGATAGTTTTACTTTCAATAGTTTTTCTTTGACTTCTTGTTATACACTCCTTCACCAAGTTCTTAGGACTTACCCTTTCTGCTATTTTTTGTTCTCTTCCTAAACAGGACTGTAAGTGCAAATTTTTTTGTATACAATAAGCAAAATTACAAGACAAGAAAAAACTGTACAAATAAAATGAACTTGAAATTTATCAAATGTGGATTCAATTTCTAATATAATCCTCTGATTTTTTGCTTCTAAATATGATCCTGAAATTTAATGAGCTCTGCGATGAACACCTCGAGCACCATAGATCTTCTTGAATTTGATTTAAAGAAAATAATGCCAATTCAAGGGTTTCACACCTTAAATTTGAATCAAATGCAAAAAATATATTAACTCCATGAAGAATGCCATGAATGTCATTGAATCTCTAATCTAATCCTCTTATTCTTCACTTCTAAATATGATCCTGAAATTTAATAAGCTCTGTGATGAACGTCTTGAGCACCATTGATCACCTTGAATTTAATTTGAAGAAAATAATGCCAATTCGAGGGTTTCACACCTTAAACTCAAATCAAAATAAACTCCACGAAGAACACCATGAATGTCATTGTTATCCTTGAATTTAATTGAGAGAATTGCTGGACTCCTTCAAAGCTCTGGTCACTTGCTAGAATTTTTGTTGCATGTCAAATGAGCTTTGATCTCCCCTTTTGTATAGATGCTTAATGGAAGGCTTCTAGATTAACTTGAACATCTTTGATAATTATCTTTTATAAGATAATATCTAATATCAAGAGATAATATCAGACATCAATAGATAATGTCAAATATCTTCGATTTGATTGGTTTGATCATATTTGATATTATAAAATAATATCACTAACACTTGGCAATATTTGATTGGAGTATAAAATAAATACTAGAGTATTAATTAAAAATTAAATATTTATCTTTTGGAATTAAATTTAGTAAATTCTAAAATATAAATATAAAATTTTAAATCAATAACTAGCATATTATTTTACACATATCACTTCTCAATTGGCCAAAAAATTGACATGTCTACAAATGTCCCTACTTCAAAACTTGGTGAAAGATGTATCATCTATGAAAGAGGCAAAGCTTGAAGTATTTGAGAGGTTTTCCTTTTCTCTCAATTTTTTCACATATGTTTGCAATAAGAACATCCTCCAAGCATTCCTCAAGCTATGGTGCCCAATCAAAGGGTCTAGTCATAATATAATTCAAAGTAAATATCCTTTTGATAGGTTTGTAGTACACAATTTATATTCATACAGACCAGGAGTAACATGCAATTTAGGCCTGTGCGTCCAGGAACATATTTAACTTCAACAGATATTTTACACTCGTGTCAAGGAGTCTATTTGAATTTGATTGACAATTTATACTCATGTCAATGAGTTTACTTGCATTTGAGTTAATGGGTCGTTACTCTTATCAAGAAGTATATGGAGAGAATTTAATATGTAGATAGTTTGTGCATGTACCTAGGAGCCTTATTGAAAGTTTAAGCTCATATCAAGAAGCATATAAGGAAGCATTAAATATTTAGCTAGTTTATGTTTGTATCTAGGAGCCTTGTTGATAGTTTAAACTCTTATCAAGGAGCAAATGGGGAGACTTTTAATATTTAAATAGTTTATACTCGTATCTAGAAGCCTAAGTGATAGTTTAAGCTTTTATCCAGGAGCATTTGGAATTTGAAGACTTGAGCTTTTGACTTGAAGACTTGAAGATTTAAATCCTTGATTTGGAAACTTAAAAATTTGAGTCTTGGACTTGAATACATGGAGACTTGAGTCATAAATTTGGAGACTTGAAGACATGATCTTGAATATGGAGACTTAGAGACTTGAGTATTTAATTTAGAGATTTAAAAATTTGAGTCTTGGACTTGAAACTTAGAATTTTGAGCCTTGACTTGAAGTATTAGAGACTTGAGTTGTGGATTTTTGAGACTTGAAAACTTGAGAATTTTAGAAAGTCTATGCTCTTATCTAGGTGCATAATTGATAGTTTAGCCTCTTATCAAGGAGCATTTGTGATTTGAGGAATAAAATTAATTGCCTCCGACATCTTTATCATTGGCGACATCACTTAAGTCGTCTTATTCATCAAAATTCATGCTCATTTCAATATTATGTGCACGAGTTGCCAAATCTTCAAAAGTTTTTGGTTTAATTCCTTGAAATATATAGCACAAACTCTAATGCATTCCTCGGATACACTTCTCAATGCTTGAAGCTTCTGACAATTGATCTTTCTAGTTAAGACTCAAATTTCTCCAACAATTAATGTAGTCAATGATAGGTTCCTTTTTCCACTGGCGAGAGTAGGAGAGTTCAATCATACTGGTTGTCCTTTGAGTGCTATAGAAGAGATTGAAGAACTCTTGCTTCAACTATCCCCAACTATTGATAAAGCCAGCCCCCAAGTCAATATACCAATAAAAAGAATCGTCCTTTATTAATAGAACAAATTGCTTGACCAAATGATCTTCATATGTCCCAGCATTATTACGAGTCTCAATGTAATAAGCCATGTGCCATTTTAGGTTGCCTTTACCATCAAATTGCCTAAACTTTGGGGGTTGGTAGCCGATTGGCATCTTCATGTTATCAATCTTTTGACTATATGGCTTGGAATAAGTGATATGTGATTTAGAACTTCCATCAATCTTACCTTTGATAGTCTCCATGATAAACTGCTTCAGTAGGCCGATGGGAATTAGTCCAGTGGAAACTTCAAGTTCTTTTGTTGCAATCTCTTCATTTTTGGCTGATTGTCTCATTGTAGATATTTTCCCTTTGTCTTGAGCCTCAATTTACTTCTCCACCATGCAACTAAAATCAAGATTGTCCATTTTGTTCATCAATTTAGAGATTTGGAAGTCTCGCTCTTGGATACGCTTGTGAGTCCTTCTATGGCCTTCATTAAATGTGCAATTTGTTCCTCCAAGGTTGTGGCACTTGTCATCATCACTATCACCACACTTGAGGAATTTGATGTTGAATGTGGAATGGATGATGCAAATTCTTCAATTAAGTTTTCATCATCTTCATTCATATCAATAAAATGTGACACCACCTTTTCCACAGCAAGCAAAGGAGCTACCCTAAAGATGATTGCAACTTTTTAGACATACATCTTGTGATGATGCCAATTTTTTTTTGCTCCAGTGCTTGAGGAATTTGAGATAATAATTTTCAATGATACAGTCTTGTTTGTAGCTATGATATTTTAATTTTGATGAAGGAAAGAGATGAGAGAGAGAGATTGTCCCATTGGGAATGCCAAAATTTGTAAATACAAATTTCTTTGTCTGTAATAAACAAAATTACAAGATAAGAAAAAACTCATACAAATAAAATGAAATTAAAATTTATCAAATATGGATTCAACCTCTAATCTAATGCTCTGATTTTTTCCTTCCAAATATGATTCTAAAATTTAATGAGCTCCACGAAGAACGCCTTGAGTACTGTAGATCTCCTTGAATTTGATTTGAAAAAAATAAGGCCAATTCAAGGGCTTTGCCCCTTAATCTCGAATCAAATTCTAAAACTATAAGAACTCCATGAAGAACGCCTTGATCATCATGGATCTCCTTGAATTCAATTGAGAGAATTGTTGGACTCCTTTAAAGCTCCTCTCACTTACTGGAATGTGTTGTATTTTGAATGAGCTTTGATCATCCCTTTTATATAGGTGCTTGATGAGAGAATTGCAAATTAACTTGAACTTATTTGATAATTATCTCTTTGATAAGATAATATCTAATATTAAGAGATAATATTAGATATCAATAGATAATATCAAATATTTTCGATTTGATTGATTTGACAATGCAGACACTTCATCTTTGACACTAGTTAATATTTGATTTGAGCATAAAATAAATATTAGAGCGTTGATTAAAATTAACTATTTATCTTTTGGAACTAAATTTAGTAAATTTCAAAATATAAATAGAAAATTTTAAATTAATAACTAATATATTATTTCACACGTCACTTCTCAATTGGCCAAAAATTGATATGTCTACAAGGACTTAATGGATGTTTGAGGGCCCGAGGCTTGCCCAAGTTGAGGTTGTATTTCACTTTGTAATGGGTTAAGTGCTATGTATGTTTGTATATATCTACGACTTGACTAGGACACACCTATTCGGGAAGCTTAGATTTTTAGATGCTTTGTAAATAGTTAAGTATGACTTAATCTTTTGATATGTACCTATTTGCACACTCTGGGTCAATCTTTTCGGCTTATTTTTGCTGCTATTTTTTGTGGTTATTTGGTGGATTTTGGTATCTTTTAGTTAACCTCTAAATTATCCCTTTACTTAGGTAAGTTTGACATTGTCTTCTTATGGGTGTATGTCCATGTGCTTTGGTTTTAGTGGAATGAAATAATAAGTTGCAATAAATGATTTTTTGGGTTGTTACATAGCTTTTTAAATAGAAATTTTGAAGGTACGTATTTTGTTTGAATGATTGTGTATAAGACTGGAGTAGCATCTCAGTTTGAAGCAGGTACCTCCCGGGTTGGGCACTACAAAGTTAATGGCAGACATATTACTATACAATCTATTGAGAAAAGGAAAAAAAAATCATCGATCAAATCTCATTTGGAATTAAAATCAAAGGCCATCATTTTAATCCTCTCTCTCTCTCTCTCTCTCTCTCTCTCTCTCTCTCTCTAGTAAAAGGACAAATCCGTAAATATGTTCATTCTCTTTTCTCAAAAAGAAAAAAAGAGTCCTCTTAATTTAGGCTATCTTTTTCTTAATTGTTTTGAAAATATTTTGTACCTCTAAAAACAATACCAAATGTTCACATTCCAAAATTTCATTTTCTAAAACTCTCTATTCAAAATGCTTTCTAGAAAACACTCAAATTAAATGCCCCCCATACATACATACATATATATAAGTATACCAATTATCCAACTATAGATATACAACAAAAATTTATAAAAACAAATTAGTTCACCTAAAAATCAAACAAAAAAGTGACTAATTTAATAAGTGTAATAAAGTTTTCCTTCTCCAAAAATACTTCTACATAAATAATTGGGTGAATTACATCCATACCTTCTAAGGTTGTGTCTAATTATAAAAAAATTATGGTTGTTTTGAAAATTATATTTACCCTCTTTACATTTGTCGCCGTCCAACATTTAACCCCTACTATTAGTCAGTGTTAGGATTTTGACCTGATGCCATTAAAAAATATAGGTGAAATTCTGAAAATGTCCTTATTGCATTTGACCTCCTTTTTTTTACCTGGTTTGACTTTTTTTGTGGACGAATATGCCCCTAGGAGTGGTATTGTAAGATTTCAAATTTTTTAGGGGTTTATTTGTAATTAATAATCTTTTAGAACTTAAACATAGTTAATTAATAAGCATTCTAAATTACATACTTAATAATATTAAATAACAAATGTAACATCCTTGAAATTATATATTTTTGAAAAATAAGAATTTAGATATCAAGATATTGGTTGATCAAATTTTAGGGCTCAAAGAACAAATAAAAAGGATTTAATTGCAAGAAAATAGAAATTTTTGGGGTCAATTTGAAAATAGATGAGACTTGATTAGACCACATTCAAATTGTTTTAGGGGTTTGCATGAAATTTCTTTTGGTCAAAGGAGTCAATGTTATGCACTAACAAAATCTAGGGGCGAAATTGAAGTTTTCCAACTTTCTGGAGCAGTTAATTAAAGAATGGGGTAAAGGTTTGGGGCCAAATTCTAATTCTAAGAAATTAGATTTTAAAAACATTCTTTTCTTCTCTTTCCTTTATTTTCCTCTCGCATGCAAACACACCTCTTTTCTCTAGCAACTTCTCCAGTAAACTTGAAAATACCAAACTAAGCTAGCCAACATCTTCTCGTCACTTCTAGTAATAAGTTCATACCAAACTTACACCTAAACAACCGTAGGTTCACTGTGAAACATGGAGCCAAAGGTGGCGCACGACAGAGGAGGTGGGTTCTTTTCAATGACTTCTAAAGGCAGACTAAAGGTGGCTCTTGATGGGCTTAACTCAATGAACAACTTGGTGGTCTCAATTTCATGAATCGACAATCAACAGAGCTCTAGTTTGGCGACAAGCAGTGGTGCGGAGCCTTTGGAGCGAAAATTGGAGGCTTTCCTAGTAGTGAAAGCTAGAATTGAAGTGGGCATTGTGTTTGTTGAGCTAAAATGCACCTTTCGGTGGTGTTGGTAACTGTCTTTGGCAGTAGCAGAGTTGAGGCAGAGTTCTTGACTCGTCACAATGGTCATGATTTTGTTCTCAGTTTATCATTTTGGAGCTCTCATAGTCAAATATTTGGTAAAAGTTGGAGTTTGGGGATTAAATTCCTTGTGTTGTATTATTTTTGTTAAACCACATGTTGTAGAACAAATGAAGTATGAAATATGCCATGGAACCCAGATTCAATCATGCATGTGTATTTAGATATCTTAGTGAGCCCAAATTTGTAGTATTATATGATAATCTTGGGATTAATTGAGTTAATCGGAAGCGAAAACTCTAATTTTATGGATTTGAGACTTAAGTAACAACAATTAGAACAATTAAGATAATTGGACAGTTATTTTGATTTGGGATAAAGATATGAGGTTACTTGATAATTAAGGACCAGATTATATTCTATTATCGAGACCAGTAATATTAGCATTTCATTATTTGGGCTATCGATTTAGTCAATTAAATTTCAATTTTAGACCATTATTTGTATAATTGTGATTATAAAGTTGAATGAGGATCTTGACAATGGACCTTGTTCTTTTGTTTAGGTGACACAGAAGTGTATCTCGTGGATTGATAGGCAATGACTATAGGTTTATGAGGCTATGGAGGTGAGGGTTTGCCAATCTAGCATTGTTTATACCAATATATTTTTGTGGGAAAACCCAGTGAGGGTTAAATGTAATTATATTGTACCTACTCTTGGTTATTAAAATCTATAAATTGCTTGAGTGGCTTATTATCTATTACTTGACAGGTACACCCCTATGAGGGTTACTTCTTGATTGTGCTTTACTATGATCTTGTTCTTATCTAATTTGGAACTATGAACTTCTATCATCATGATCATTATTGTCCAGTTTGAATCAATACTATATATTATTGCTTGGCCTTGATGGCATTCCTGAGTCTGAATTGCAAATCATTGGTTTACCTTGCTAGCACACCCATTTATCCATTATGGTGTATTACGGCCATGTTGGCCTATTCTAGCTTGTTAATTGTTATTGTCTCACCTTGTCGAAAATTTTGTTAATTGGTACTTGATATATGACTATAGACTTTTTAGGTAGACTACCAATCCTAGTACTCAGGGTATACCAAGCAGCCAGCTTGGGTGTCAATGATACACTAAGCAGTCTACTTAGGTATCCACAATGTGCCACATAATCTATATAGGCACCTATTGTACACTAAGCTGTCAAATTTTTGTAAAAGTACTCAATTAATTAGAATAAGAAGAATTGGGTATGCATGTCTTGTTGTGATCTGTTAGACTGCATATGTCACTTGGGTTTACTTGATTTTGATTATATTCCAATTGCTTGTATTTTGCTCATGGAGCAATAAGGATGGCATGGTTTCCTGGTCTAGTTCTGCTGATGTTCAGGCAGAATGAGCCAATGGTGATACCTCTCATAGTAAACTAGTTGAGTTAGTCGATGGCGATATCTTCTGTAGTAAATTAGTTGAGATGGCCAGGCTGTTCTAGCCTATAGCCATAACTCTTAAGCTAGTATCTACTAGAAATCTTGAATTTGATCATTTGTGTTTTACTTGACTGTATCCTGACTGTTTGTATCCTAATCTGTTCATGTTCTAGGTGTTAATTCATAATCTATTAAGTTGATTCCTTCATCGACAGATCTCTACTACTTACTATTATGATTATTCCTAACTAAGTCCTTTGTACTTACTTCCTATATTATTCATGTTTTCCCAAACAGGGATTAGGAGATGGGTTTGGACTCTAGGCTTGGCTTGGATTGGCAGAAACATGTTTTTTAATAAAATTGATATTTATATATGCTTGTGGGTACTCTTGGACATTTTGTTATACCCTAGAGATGGTGTGATATGTCAAATCTAAATTTTATATTTATAGTGTGTATATATTATGTAAATATTATGGTATCAGTTATGACTTGTATATAGTACTTTTGATGAGGTTTGTTTAAGTTGAAGTCTGTTGCTGTCTTTGATAAGTTTTGAAAATTTTATGATGGGCCTATCGCTTATTTATGGGTTGAAGAATTAAGATTGAACAGGATTGACATATCAACTTAGAGGTATCATGAGTGGGGCAACATAACAAATATTTAAAATAATTAATTAAATATATTTATTGATTAAAAATAACTAAGTAAAAAAATTTTAAAAAAGGATAAATAAAGAATTTATTAAAATTTATTCTTTAAAATTATTTGTAATTAATAATTTTTAGTAGTAGAACATATAACTAGTATTTTAAATTGCATACTTAATAATATTAAATAAAAAAATTTAATATAATTAATTAAATATATTTATTGATTAAAAAATAAATAAACAAAAATCAAAAACAAAAAGGACAAGTTTAAAATTTAATCTTTAAAGTTTATTAAAGAATAAAAAAAGACACAACCACCCCTTCACCTCTATTCACCTAGCCGCTATTGGCCTAGCCATAATCGCTAGTTGCTCAGCTGCTACTAGCTTAGCCCTGATTGTTGGGTCGCCTAGTTTGCCTAGCCAGTAGTTGGTTGTGGTAATGGGCTAACAGCTATTAGCCGTCCAACCATCAAGCATGGCCATGCAACATCCTAGGGTGGGGGAGGGCTAGGGGCAACGGTGAGGGTAGGGGTGGTAGGTGGTAATCTTATACATCAAATGATTGATATATGTGTGCATGTGTATGTATTTATTGTGTATTTATATATATATATGCACCCTTAAATTATGTATTTGTTATAAATATATATTTGCATTTATATGTATATATATGCACCTTTATATCATTAAAAGATAGTGATTTAAATTTTTTAATTTAATTATTTTATTTTTAATAATAAATGAATTAAATTAAATTATTAAAGTCATTCACTCTTAAAATTATTAAAATTATATCTTATAAGATAATATATTCAAACTTTTATTTTTTTTACTTATTTTATTTAATTATTGCTAAAATTTAATATACTATTTTATATATTTTTACAATTTTCTCATTATTAAATATGTAACTCCAAATTAATAGAAATATATTCTCTAAGGTTACAAAATTAATTTTTTAAAAATAATAAAAAATATATCAAAAAGACCCTCATAAATTTAAAATTATTACAAATAGGTCCAAGGGTATTTCTATCTTTTAGTATTTCTATCATTTTTTCATTTTTTATTTATTTTTTCAATTTTTAATGGAAGGGCACAGTGGTCACTTCACACTTTCCATCATCATTACATTTTAGTTTCAAAGTTCATGGGGGTAAATATAATTTTCAAAAGAAAAAAATACAAAATTAGTCATTTAACTTGACCTTACTAGTAAAATAGGACTTTAATTTTTTGGGTCGCAAAATTGTTACACCATCTTTAAAATTTTGGCAATTTTAGAACAAATTGGACCCAAAACTCATTTGTCAGTAGCCCAATCCTATGTGCCGCTTGATTTGGCCACATCAATCCATGAATCCTTCTCTCTCCTACGTGGCATATGATGTGGCGACTCCTCTTGCAATGTCAACACATTTCTTACACTTGGACAAAAATAGAAAAGAAAAATTGCACAAAAAATTAAAAAAACAAATACATAAAGAGCACAAAAGTAGATAAATTTTCAAAAATATTTATATACTTATATATACATATATATGTACATAAATACACTTATATTCCACTTGCCAAAACCTCGAATTAAATGCAATTGAGTTCTAAAAAAATTTTAAAACTTACATATCAAAATTTAAAATGTCAAATATCCTTCAAATTTATAAATTTTATTTGATACAAGTTTATCATCTAAATTTTTAAAAATCTAATTTATTACGTTAGTGCACATAATTTTAATACTTTTAAGTTACATATTTAATATTGTTAAAATAGTAAACATATCTAAAAATTTAATAAAAAATTGTTGAATTTATATATTAATTAAAACTAAAATAGAAAATGAATGATAAAACATTAAGTCTTTCCTCTTAAATATATAATTCTAAATTACATAATATTTTAAAATCATGAAATAGATCAATTAAATATAAATATATTTATTAATTCAAATATCATAAATAAAAATTAGACAATAAAAAATTCAATTTGACTTCTTAACTATATAATTACGAATTATGTAATAATATTAAAATCATAAATATTCTAAAATAGTTCAATCCAATATAAATAAATTTTAGTTATGAATTATGATAATAATAATAATAATAATAATAATAATAATAATAATTAAAAATAAAAAAGAAAAACACATTCCTGAGTCACCCCTAACCCCACCCCACCCTACCCCACCCTCACCAAACCAACTATACCCCTTCCTTTACACCGTTGCCCAACAACCGTTTGTGTCAAGTGGCTGCATGGCCAGCTACCTTTACACAGCTATTGGGATTAGGGTTTTGGCTAGATGGCCGCCTAGCTAGCAAATGTGTAGCATTCTCTTTCAAGACGACACCTAAGATGAGGTGCTACCAGTTCAATTTAATATTCTGTTCGAAGCAAGCATTAGGCCCATGAAATTTCTCCTCATATCCTTCAAGAAATGTGAAATACTTTAACTTAACACACTCTAGGCAAAATATCCAATTATATAACATTTACAATCCTATGCCTTCATGAACATTCATGGCATATCACAACATCTCAAACTAACTTAACATAAATGGAGTTCCATATTTACAATCAAAAGTCTAGTATTTTACAAAATGCATTTACGCTTGAGGACCTCGGTCACCATCTATAATTATTTGAAAGAAATCAAAATAATGTAGAAGGGTGAGTTCGAATGACTCAGTGAGGCAGACATTTGCACATAGGAGGAATCATAATGAAATGGAGTAAAATATACAAATGTAAGAAGAACATTCATTTTGAATTCAGATAACTAAACATAGGTCACAACATCTGGATGTTGGAGATTTGAAAGAGTTTACAGGATCTACGAACTAAATTCAGAAACTAGCAATTCTTGTACAACACTTTGTGAGATGACCTAATACCGTCCCATACCGACAAAGATTTATTTCACATTTAGTACATTTCATAGAAAAATTTCAAAACTCATAAGCATGAATAGTTTTAAGAAATCCAGTGAACAAGTTATTTCATGAAAACTCAAGTTTCAAAATTCGGGATTTTGATCAATTTTTATAAAGCAAGCTAGACAAGAACATTTTATAAAATCAATGATACCATCATTGCTTACATGTACTATCATATAACGGTCTTCCCTCTTGTGTCTCCTAGTTTTGTATAAATGATATAATTGTAAAACGTCTTACTCTCTTATATCGCCTCCGCTTTGTATAAATAATACAACCATAAAACGGCTTACTTCCTCGTATCACCTCAATTATACACGCCTTAATTCTATATAATGATATGATCATAAAATGGCATGCCCCCTTATATTACCTCAATTCTGTATAACGATACAATTGTAAAATGGCCTAACCCCTTATATTACCTTGATTTAGTATAACGATACGATTGTAAAATGGCCTGCCCCCTTATATTGCCTCGATACGACTATAAAATGGCCTTACCCTCTTATATTGCCTCGACGAGTGGCCAACTCGCCAAACTGTTGCAACACGAATAGACAAAATTGATCCTCGCCGATCAAGTCTCCCTTAAAGACAGGATCACAACCACATGAATCGGTAGGATCGATCCTTGCCAATCAAGCTTTAAGCCACAGTCAACCCCCAACTGCCTAAAGTTAAGATCACAAACTAAGTCAGCCAATAACACTATTTTATCATTAATTCAATGGTATCAATCTGGAAGAGGTCTAGTACTGAAATATAGAGGTGCTAATGGGAACAGACTTAAGAGGGGCCCCTACTAAACATGCCCTGTCAACTAGTGTGGCCTTTTGCTCTACCCATCACATATTTTAGAGTAGTGACCGAGCAAGACATTCAAACAAGTCAAGAATACAATGAGGTACAAGTTTGAAATAATTATTATACATAATATACTGGCCAGCAAGGCCATTTTAGGTTGCAAAATGATTTAACAAGTAATACAGGGTCAGCTGGCAAGACTGTGGGGTATAAGGAATAGAAAATGAACATCACAAATAAAATTTCTGGGCACTAGAATGGAAACAAACAATAACCCTCACAAGGGTTTATGAAACAAGTAACAGATAACAATTAAGATCTTAAACAATTCATAGAGTACAATAACCAAGATGCAGTATGAAATGGAAGCAAGTTTAACCCTCATAAGGGTTTATCACAATGACAAACAAGTACAAGAAGGTGCCAGATTGGTAAAACCTCACGAGCATATAAGTAAATAACCGAGAGATTAGATCCTTACCTTAATAGCCTTAGATATGTTACCACCGCCTATTGGTTTGTGGGACCCATTTCTTCACCACCTAGTGCAAAAGAATATGTCCACTATCAATATCCTCATTCAACCCTATTAATTACAATTATAATTTCAATAATCTAAAATCAACAACAATTTATCTAGTATGGCAGTTTTAGGCTTCGATCAACACAATAATTTAGGTTCAATATGTACTATCTACACAAAGCACCTCAATAAATCAATTACTCTAGAATTAGTCACGATGGCCTATATGGGTTCCAAAATAGCATGATATCTCGTTCTTACTTACAAAGTCATGATCATATCACATCATCATCCTAATTTACACAATATAATCTAATTCCCTATATAATTAATTCTAAGCAAATACTATTTAGTCTTACATTACATAATTCCTATTATCATTATTAAATCCAATTTTGGCATCTAGCACAACATGTCTAGGTCCATTATGCTTACATATATATATTCATGCTTATCTCTGTTCTTGGTTCCAAATCAAAATTTTAGTTCAATTAACTAGTATTTACATCATAGGTTAGCTTAACAATGTACTCATATTAAATTAGGAATCGATTAATTAATTAATCGATATTTTACCCACAATTTGATCAATAAAACCTCAAATTCACAAATCAAGCAAACCACTACGATCGTCGTGTCGAGAAAAGGAAATTGCCCCTCCACCCCCATCGCAAGCCGCTAGAAAACTTACCACCACCACCACCAAAATGTTCCTCTCGAGCTCCTAATTCCAAATATCCACTCAGTTTCAAAGTTTGATACTGGGAAGGCCTCAAAACCCACCTCAAAGTCACAGCCACCACCTCTCACCGATTTTCGTCACCACTGTTGCACCAATCACCCATGCAAGTTGACCACTGTGCTCCTCTACCATAGCCTCAAAATCGAAGTTGGCCATCAAAAAAATACAAACCCACCAACCTATCGTGAAGTCACTTTTGGCCACTCTCGCGGTGGCTTATTGGTGTTGTCGTGGAGCTGGAGGTACATGGAGTATTTTGGTTGGTGAAAGGAGGCTGCTAGAGGTGATCGATTATGGTGAAGAAAAAAAGTAGTTTGGTTATGGTGAAGAATGAAATTGAAATGGAGAACATGATAAATAGTGAAGAAATGAAGAAAACATTCGTTTTATAAAATTCACTTTTTGGAAATTACAATTTAGTCCTTAGTCTATATTAAGTTAATCAATTTAAGTCTTCTAATTAATAAAATAGCATATATACCCAGTTGACTAGAATGATTCCATGCAAACACCAAAGTTTTAAATTTTAGTTCAATCAAGTCTTCAAAAATTACTAATTGGCCCTAAGAAATTTAATAATAATAATAATAATAATAATAATAATAATAATAAAAGGAGTAATTAAATTTCACAAAATTGAAAATAATAAAATTTAAATTCTATAAAACATAAATTTCAGGGTGTTACAGGCTGCCTTTGCATGGGCTTGGCAGTTGCATGGCCGGCAGTCACATGCAACGTGGTGCTAGGCTGTGGCCGCGATTGTGGTTGCTTGCACCAGTAGATCTAGACTAACCACATCTGCTAGCCAGTCACCTGCAATGGCTGCCTTGGCCGTGGCAGCCATAAATAATTTTATCACAAAACACTTTTCATCAACCCCAAACAAAAATAAACAAACATCATATTTTTCAAACTTTTCAAAATATATTCTGTAAAATACATAATTCATTCATCACGACAAACAAAGGCATAAAAGCGAAAAGCAAAGAAATGGTTTTGGGATTCACCAAAAATTAAGAAAGAAATGATTTCGGGAGGAGCGCGGATGGTACACGAGTGCTGGGGCAGAGCAGTATGTGGTGTTGGTTATGTGGTATTTCAATATCACGTGGAAATATGACAGCAAAGCTGAGAAAACATGTGAATACTGAAAGGATGCCTCCGATAAAAGCAAATGATTTATGCATATTCCTCTCTTTTATTTGGTGAGTTTTAGAATTAGTCACACTTATAATTGACTAACTTTAATCATATCTTAAAATTGTGATATGTATATTTTATTAAATTTTTAACAATATGTAACTTATTTATATATTAATTTTTTATGCAACTTATTATCATCATCATCATTATTAAATCTTTTTATTGGCATAGAGACTCAATCTTCAGTCCGATGATTGCAGCCAAGTGATGAAAAAGATTAAAGTTGGGAGTTGATCTTAGATAAATCATACGTTAAAAAAAAATCATTCAGACTACATTTATGAAAAAATTGCATTTTTGGTCGTAAAATTTAATTGTTTGTGCTCGATTATTCCATGCTTCTGGCATAAAAGATTTTTGTTCAAATTTCATAATTGTTTTAATACATTTAGTCCTCTACTACTAAAATTGACCGAAAATTCCACAAACTCCATTAAATATTAATATTTTAATTTTTTTATTTAGATTAATTATATAAAAACTCCTAAGCTTTGACTCATCTGCAAATAAGTCCAAAGAAATTACAATGACTCCCTAATTTTGCTCCATCTAAAATTTTGTAAAGAACCAGTAGCCTACATTAACAAATTTGTTGACAACATTTGAAAATTTATGTGAAAATTCAAACAAATCTTCCTATAATTGTTCCCATTATTTTTTAGGCAAAAAAGTCATTGGACCTATATGTAATACTTTTTATAGCATTGTGGTGTATTTTTAAAATTGTTTAAATTACTCGTAATAAATTTAAATATATTTTATTATCAATAAAAAATTTTAAATATTGAATAATCTTTAAATTCAAGTTGCATTAAAATATAAAAATTATCATCATAACCATATCTAAGATAATTTAGTCAAAATTCAATTAAACTTATTATTAATTAAAAATAAAATAAGAAAAAAAAATAAAATTAAAATTAAATCCATCTCTTAAGATATGATTTCATAATTTTAAGTTACTTTAAATTGTACACCCCATAGTAATTACTATTAAAATAATAAATTTATCTAGAATAATTTATTAATTTAAATCTAACAATATAATTTTAATAATTTAAAATTAACAATAATAATTTTAAATAAATAATCTGATTGCTTTAATTATTTTAATATAATTAAAATTATTGTGAATAATATAATTTAATAATTTTAAATAAAATAAGTAAAAAATTTAATTATTTGAATAATGATAATACCTAAATCAGTACTTAATAAATTAGTTAAAAAATAAATAAGTAAAAAATTAAAAACAAAAAACCATAAAAAAAAAGATTATCTTTTTCTCCCCCTCAGCTAGGCAAACCCCTCAGTTCCCTGCACCGGCCAACGCCCACTCTTCTCCAACCCTACCAAATCAGAGTCGGCTAATTCATAAACACGTATTGCCTGGCCATAGCTGGCACCACGCATCGATCACGGGCCATGACCAAGCCCGACCAACGGCCTTCACTCAGGTGGGGGATTAGGAGTGGAGATGGGAATTATATATAATATACATATGTATGTATTTATATATATGTGTTTAAATATATATATGTATAATATAGATGTGTATATATATCCACTTATATAAATATATATTATTTCAAAATACTTTTTCAGAGAGTTCTTGTGATACTTAATTTTTAATGTTTTTAATCAGGGTTGAATGGTATATTTTTTGCGTCTTTTCATAAATAGCTAAAATTTTAGATGGGTTTTCATAAATAGATAATAGTTTTCGTTCAAATTTTAATTAAAAATTGGAAGGATGACCAAAAGCATGCTAAAAAAGTTATGAAAATTGGACTAAAAATGTTTAATGCCATTAACTCAGGACTAAAGTGCACACACGATTAAATTATAGGACTAAAAGGGCAAATTTTTCTTGCATTTATATATTGAATTAAACAAAGACTACACATAGGTTTCACATAAAAGTTGTACAGGTAGCAAGTTTATGAAACCTGTTTAGCAAATGATCGATTACAATGCATAGACAGTGTATATCTATCGAAGTATATCACATGGATTAGAATTATTATGACTAACATTAGATTCCTGTAATTCATAATTGAAGCTAGAATTAGGTATTTTACTTTTCACCTTTAAAGTTTAAAGTATTATTTTGCATATAAATTGGGGAATAAACTTAATTTATCACTATTAAAAAGGATACAAAAATTCGTCCACTATATCGACCTTCACATCATAATAACCATTAAGTATAAAATACCTTTTAAAATGTAGATTATGTGTCAAATATGTTTTAAATATACTTGTACAGACATATTAATTTTAGCCATTGTTGAAGTGACACATGTCAACTAATATGCTAGATATTAATTTAAAATTTCTATTTATTCCTTGGAATTTATTAAATTTAATTGTAAAAGATAAATAGTAAATTTTAATTAATACTATAGTATTTATCTTATGCTCAAATCAAATATAGACAAGTGCCAAAGATGGAGTATATATGTCTATGGACCAATTAAATCAAAAATATCTTATATAATCTCTTCATATTTGACATCATAGTTTGATGTTTGATATTATCAAATCAAAGATATTTGATATTATCTCTTCATATATGATATTATCTTATATAAGAGATAATTATTACAAAGGCATGATCAAAGCTCATTATAGACACACAACAAATCTTAGTAAGTGAGAAATTTTGAAGGAGTCTAGCAATTTTCTCTGGCAAATTCAAGATGATCCAATGAATTTAAGATGTTCTTTGTGGAATTCATTGTATTTTGGCATTTGATTCAAGAATAAAGTGCGAAACCCTTGAATTGGTGTTATTCTCTTCGAATAAAATTCAAGAAAATCCAAGCGTTTAAAGTATTCTTTGCAGAACTCATCAAATTTCAAGAACATCTTTTGAAGGGAAGAATCAAAGAATTAGATTGAAGACTAGATCCACAATTAATAAGTTTTAATTTTTTTTATTTACATAGATTTTTCTTGTCTTATAATTTTGATTTTTGCAGGCAAAGAAATTTGTGCTTACAAATTTTTGGTATGTCTAATAGGACAATCGTTACCTCTTGTCTCATTCCTACATTAAGATTGAAATATCAAATAGCTATCAACATGACTGTTGTATTAAAAATTACTAACTCAAATTTGTCAAGTGCTTGAGCAAAAAGTATTGGCGTCATCACAAGTAATATATTCAAAAAATAACAATCAACTTCAGAGGTGAGTTCTTCGCTTGCTATGGAAAAAGTGTTGCCGCATTTTATTAATATAAATGAAGATGGTGGAAACTCAAAGGAAAAATCCACGTCATCCATTCCTTACTCTACATCAAGTCCCTCGAGCATGGTGACTGTGATGATGACAAGTTTTACAACATTGGAGGAATAAATTGTAAATTTGACAAAGGCCATTGAAGGGCTCACAAAACATGTCTAGGAGCAAAACTTTCAAATCTCCAAATTGATGAGCAAAGTAGACAATCTTGATGCTAGTTGTATGGTGGAAAAACAAATTGAGGCTCAAGATAAAGGCCAAATATCCACAAAGAAATAGATAGCTGAAAATCAAAAGACTATAAATAAAGAATTACAAGTTTCCACTGATGGATTTATTCTTATTGACCCGTTGAAGGAGTTTATCATAGGGACTATCAAAGACAAGCTTGATGGAAGTTCTAAGTCATCTATGACTTACTCCAAGCTATATACTCAAAGGATTGAGAACTTGAAGATGTTGATCGATTACCAGTGCCTAAAGTTTTAGCAATTTGATGACAAAGGCAACCTAAAATAACATGTGACTCATTTCATTGAGACTTATAATAATGTTAGGATGTATGGAGATCATTTGGTCAAATAATTTGTTCGATCATTAAAGAACAATACTTTTGATTTCAATACTAACTTGGAGGTAGGCTCTATCAATAGTTGGGGACAATTCAAATAAGAGCTCTTCAATCATTTCTACAACACTCAAAGGACAGTCTGCATGGTTGAACTCACCAATTCCCACTAGTGGAAAAAAGAAACATGTCACTAACTATATCAATCACTATAGAAATATTTGCCTCAACTACAAAGATATATTATTAGAGGCTTCAACCATTGAGATGTGTATTTAAGGAATGCAATAAATTCTTTGCTGCATACTTCTAGGAATCAAGCCAAAAACATTTGAAGATTTGGCAATTCATGTACATAACATTGAAACGAGTATGAATTTTGATGAACAAGAAAACTCATGTGATTTCGATGATGAGGAAAACATTAGGGTAGTTAACTTTCATCTCCGAATTCTAAGTGCTCCTTGATAAGAGTTTAAACTATCAATAATGCTCCTAAATAAGAGCATAAACTATCTAAAGTTCTCAAGTCTCTAAGTATTCAAATTCAAGACATAAGTCTCCAAGTCTCCAAATTCAAACTCAAGCCTACAAATCTCTAAAATCCATGACTTAGGCTTCCAAGACTTTAGGTCAAGGCTCAAGTTTCTAAGTCTTGAAGTCCAAAACTCAAATTTTTAAGTTTTGAAATCAAAGACTCAAATCTTCATTTCTTTAAGTCCAAAACTCAAGTCTTCAAATTCCAAATGCTCCTTGATATATAAGCATAAACTATCTAAAGTTCTCATGTTAAAGTCTCTGATGTACTCCTTGATAAGAGCCTAAATTGTCAATAATACTCTTACATATGAGTATAAACTATCTAAAATCTTCAAGTCAATGTCACCTTATGTACTCCTTGATAAAAGTGTAAACTATCAATCAAGTCAAACTCAAGTAGACTTTTTGACATAAGTACAAATTGTTAATTAGGTTCGAGTTAACTCCTAGACACGAGTATAAAATGTCTACTTAAGTTAAATATGCTCCTTGGTGCATAGCCTAAATTGCATATTACTCCTTGCTTGGATAAGTATAAATTGTGTATGGTAAACCCCCTTCAAAAAGATGTTTACTTTGAACTGCGTTATGGCTTGATCCTTTATCGAGTTCATAGGCAGATGCGATGACTTCATTATAAAAATTTGTATTGGGAATCCACAAAGTCCTTGAAGATCCCACAAAGAGATATAGTTCTTGATGGCAGTGTATGGCATGTTTATAGAAGGGCTCTATAGCTCAAGGAACGCTTGAAGGATTTCTTGTTGCAAATATATTTGAAAAAATGGAAAGAAAAGGAAAATTCTCAAATACTTCAAGATTTGCCTCCTTCATGGATGATTGACACATTTTTTGCCAAGCCTTGAAGAGTGGGTATTTGTAGATATATTAATTTTAGCCAACGAAAAAGTGACACATGTAAAATAATATGTTAAATATTAATTTAAAATTTCTATTTATTTTTTGAAATTTATTAAATTTAATTCCAAAAGATAAATAATTTTTTTTAATTAATACTCTAGTATTTTGCTTTATGCTCAAATCAAATATTGACAAGTGTCAAGGACAGAGTATCTATGTCTATAGACCAATCAAATTAAAGATATTTGACATAATCTCTTGATATTTGATATTATTTTTTAATATTTGATATTGTCAAATCAAAGATATTTGATATTATCTTTTAATGTTTGATATTGTTAACTCAAATATATTTGATATTATCTCTTGATATTTAATATTATTTTATCTAACAGATAATCATTAAAGAAGTTCAATTCAATTTGAAAGTTTCCCATTAGACATATATATAAATGGGTGATCAAAGCTCATTCAAATAGAACACTAATTCTAGAAAGTGAGAGAAACCTTGAATTAGTCCAGTAATTCTCTACAGCAAATTCAAGGAGATCCAAGGAGTTTAAGGCATTTTTTGTGGAGCTCATCATATTTTGGTGTTTGATTTGGGATTAAGGTGCGAAAAGCTCGAATGGACGTTATTTTCTTCAAATCAAATTCAAGAAAATCCACGATATTCAAGGTATTCTTTATAGAGCTCATCAAATTTCAAGATTATTTTTGAAAGGAAAAAAAATTAGAGGATTATATTAAAGGTTAGATCTACAATTAATAATTTTCAATTTTATTTTATTTGTACAAATTTTTCTAGTCTTGTAATTTGATTTTTGTAGACAAAATAAATTGTGCTTGTAACTTGGATTACAAAAAGAGCAAGGATTTGTTTGTTTAGATTTCTAGAGTGAATTGTGGAAAATATTTTAGGGGAATGGTTTTTGAGAAATGGTTTTGGGGAATGTGATGGTAGTTTGTTTGTATTTTAGGTGGTTGGTGGAGATTGTTTTAAAATAAAATTGTTTATTTGGTAGAATTTTGAGTAAAAATAAATTTTATTATAAATTTCACATCAGTTACTTTTTTGTTGAATTATTAAAGTGAAGTGAATATTTTTATATTTTTTTTTATAAATATCTATATATATAGATTGTGTGATTGGTGTATTTACATTAGTAATAATGAATTTAGGATAGGGCATTGGATAATAGATTTTAGGGTGAACTTTTAATTAAGGACATTTTAGAGATTATTTTATATAATTTGAGAAATTGAAATTGAGAAATGTGATGATTTGTTTGTTTAAATTTTGAAAGTTGGAAAATAATATGGGGGATGGTAAACAAATGACCCTATCATGTCTGAAATAAAATGGTTGCAACCAAAATTTTCAGTCACTTATTACTGACGATAATTTTTTCAACTGAACTGTTGATGATAGATAGCCACAATTGTCATTTAGTTATTGATTTTTATTTTTGATTTTTAATCATTATAGCTGTTTTTTTTTAATGTCTAGTTAATCAAGTCAATCCGATTTTTTGAGGATCAAACAAGAACTTAAGCTCACACGATACAACTTTGTTGAGTAATACGGAGACTGAAGACAATTTTGACTAAAATATTTGAAGTTATCTTTTGGAAGAATTTTCTGCACTTGTGATATGTTTTATAAGTATTCGTTAAGAATAAGTGTTACATTTTAAATTATTTTCTTTCTGAGAAGCATCATATTTATTGTAATTTTGATTATCTTTTAGAAAGGTAAGAATTTTAGAAATAAATATAAATTTATTATATTCCTATAGAGGATTAAGATTCTTTGATGGACTTATAAATAGATTAACACATATAACTTGTAAAACACAACTTGAGCAATAATTTTTTTTCCCTATGAGGAAGATTTTTATTCTATTTTAAAGCTTGTCATGAACAAGCTTCCTCTTATTCAAGTAATTTGTGCAATAACTTTTCGTTTTGTTTCTCCTAGATTTTACTGCTGTATCAATTTGGTATCGAAGCATGTTTGACCTTTTCCAATAGCTAATGGAGGAGTAATAGCAGAGTGATTGTTGGAGATCAGGCTCCCTTGGCTCTCTAGGAGAAGATGTGCGTTGAAAGAATTCATAGATTGGAAATGATGAATTTTTCTTTTCTCGAAACAGAAAAGAAAGAAAAAAAAAAGAAAAAGAAGTCCCTGAAATTTAGGCTTTGTTTGTTTAAGTTTTTTGTAAATATTTTTTAACTCTCAAAATAATATAAAATGTCTTGATGTGTTTCCAAATTTTATCTTCCAAAACACTTGGGCCCCATTTCTTTTGAGGAATGGGATGTGGTGGGATGGAATGAATTGGTGGATGAAATTAAGAATTAGGATAATTTAATTCATGAAAAAGTATATATTTTTTTGTGGAATAAGATAATAAAGAAGATGGATATTTTTATTAGTTATTTACTTACATAAATGATAAAATAGAAAAATAGTGAATTGATCATAAGACCCTTTTATCTAAAAACTGAGAGAAATATACATTTTAATTTAACATATTCTCCAACCCATAAATCCTCCATGTGCTCTTCCTCATGTTGCCACTCTTCTTGCCTCGGTCATCAAAGGATAATTTCTTTCTCAACCCATATTTTCTTGCCTAATATTTTCCATCAAATGTTTAATTGTTTCTTGCATCCAATGGACATTTGCGGATTATTCAGGCATTCATCAAGCCAGGGTACGAGATAAACACTTAGTTGCCAAAAGTGCAGTGAAGATCCAAACTTTTTTTGGGTACATGTTAGTTGTCATATTTGCACCGATATTCATTGAAAGTTAATAATTTTAGTAGGAAGTACATACCTCCTGTTTCTGATTGTTGTAAGAGCCACAATACAGTATAGAAGCAACCCACGGGACACGGGTTGCACATGCTGTCTTTTGGCACCGCAACAAAAAACACTACATGATCATGGCCCTACGCTTAATTGGAAAGGCTTTGGACATACGGAGCTACGACTCTACTAATTATTGGACAAATGAAGATCAGCAAGGGTTAAATGATCATTTCAGTTATCACCTTAAATTGTCCAACAAATATGATAAAAAAATCACAACTCCTGGGTTTGATAACTCATCCAATACAGTAGTAGGTTGGAGCTGTTGTACTAGGCCACCATTTTATAAAGCATTTACATGATGAAGTGGGACATAGGTCATGCCGGGAAAACAGGCCTTTAAAATTCTACCCAAAATACTCTTTAAAAAATAGTCAAAACTCATCTAACCCTAACACACACACACCAAATATCCACCTATAAATATAGATTATAAATTTATAAAAATATTAATTTCACACTACTAACTCAATAAAAAGATAACTGATTTGATATTTATAATAAAATTTATCTCTTGTAAAAATATTTTATCTTAAAATGCTTTTCATCAACTGCCAAAATAAAAATAAACTTACATCACATTTTTCGAACCTATTTTTCAAAATACATTCTCTTAATTAATTATTTTTCGCAATTCATTCAACACATGAACAAACAAAGCGGAAGAGAATAAATGTTTGGCCGCCAGCTGGGATAGAGCAGTGTGTGGTGTTGGTGAGGTGGCATTTCAATATCATGCAGAAATATGACCGCCAAGCTGAGAAAACATGAGAGCAAGTTTTATTTTCGTACTTAATTGCAACGATAATACTGACTACTGAACGGATACCTGCGGAAAAAGCAAATGATTTATGCATATTCCACTACTTTACTCTTCATTTTTAAAGTTAAGGATGGTGAAGTACTATTTTGCGTCTAAATTTGAGAAGTAAAGTGTAATTTATCACTATTAAAAATGATACGAAAATTCTTCGACCACATCGACATCCATATCGTAATAACCGTTAAGTATATTATATACAAAATACATATTGTGGGTCAAATATTTGTTAGATATGCTTGGATTACCAAAGAAGCAACTTTATGGCTGAAATAAAAGGGTCGCAACCAAATCTCAGTCACTCGTTTGTCACAATTGCAAAAATCAGTCTTCAACAGAATTGGTGACGATAATTTTTTCGACCATACTGTTTGGTGATAATAGCCACAATTGCCATTCAGTTACTGATTTTTCTTGTTTAATTTTGATTTTTCAATCACTGTAGCTAGCTCGTATTTTTAATTCAGGTTAATTAAGTCAATTCATTTTTTTCAAATAAGAACATAGACTCACACGATAAAACTTAATTGAGTATGAATTTTTTTTAATGAAAATTAGGGCCTCTTCTTTTGCATTTTGGCGGGGAATAAGTTTTTGAACGAAAATTTAGAAAATGTGTCAAGTATTTCTTTTTATTTTGGGGAAATATGAAAAATAAATTGAGAATGAGTTGTTTGTTTTTTCATATTTTGAAAAAAAAACAAACTTTACTTTAAATGCCAAATCAATTGCTTTTTTGTTGGATTTATAGGGTGAAAGTGATTTTTTTTATATATATTATATGTATATATATATATATATATTTATAGTTTGATAATGTGTGTGTATATATATTTGTTATAATTGAAATATGAGTTTAATTAATTTAATTGATTATTTATTTTGAAATTTATATTTTTATAAATTTAACGTTAGTAAATGATGTATTGTTTGGAGTAAAATAAATATTAATTATCCATGAAATCATAATTATAAAAAAATTAGCTTATATCATAATTGTTAATATCAACTTATAAAAAAATCTAATTGTTGTTTATTTATTAAAATATAATTACTTAACTATTATTACTTACTGATGAGGTTGGGAGTCGTATTTAGTGAGTAGGGTAGTATTTGGGCTGATCCGACTAGGGAGGTCGAATGATCAAATAGTGATATTCTTCTTAGTTTGAGATCTGCAACCAACAGCAAATGTTAAACTAGCCGGGGGCACTCCGACGTTCAAGTCAGTTCTGGTCGAATGAGGTAATTGAGCAGCAGAGTAGAAACGTATATTGTATATGGCATACTTGGAGGGTGGCTGACAGTAAGGTATTTATAGCCTTATCTTAGTGGATGATATGTCTAAGAAGCCCCTATCAAGTGTAGAGGACTCTTATCCTTGCTTGGGGGTTGTTAATCATTTCCAATACCGATACTATTTCAAGTGACATCATCTCCTGCTTTCTAGGGTTAACAGTACTTTAGGGGTGCGTCTTCCTGCCAGAGTTGGTGGTAGAGATTGTACTAGAGTGGTATGCGCCATTAATGCGGAGGTGCGCCACCTATCAGAGCATTAAATGCAGTAAGGATATGAGTTAGCATCAAAATAAGCACTCTGGTCGATAATCATCGACCAGATAAGGCAGTCGACTAGAGGGATGGCTGAACATGGACAAAGTGGCTTGTAGCCTCATATTAGGTGTGGTCAAGAACAATCTGCTCAACCAGGCAATTATGATTGAGTAACTTGGCCCAATTGGGTCCAGAAGCGCCATTAGGCTATGAATGTTAAGTAGGCCTAGGCACTCTCTCTGGAGTTGATAACTTGTTAAGTTGGGCCTATTGGGCTACCCCATATCTTGAGTTCCCTTTACTCGTGGTTCTGATCGAGCTTGTCAATGAGAAAGAATAGGGAGTCGATAACTGAATGACGATTATACGTATTCAACCAGGGTTTTGAAATCTCAACTAGGATTTTTGAATACTCAACCAGGGTTTTATGCATTTAATGCGTTAGTTACATCGTAGTATATAAAATGCCAAGGGGCAATAGTGTAATTATTATTGTCGCTTGGGTTCCCTTGTCCAAATGTCTATAAATAGGTAGGGTAGAAACATTCATTTTTCACTTTTGCTGAATTTGGTCTAGTCAAATTCTTACTTTTAGAGTCCTTTAATCGTTTTTTGCACTTTAGAGTTTTCAAGCTACTCATTGTAAGTTTTTCTCCAAGTTTTTATTTTCCTTTGTTTTTCTTTGTGAAAATGTCAAGTGCTTTAGATAGTGAGGATACTAGGTTTGATAGTGCACAATTTCAGGGAAACGTTGGGGGTGAAAGTGCTTTTGGGAGCACATTCGAGAGTACCTTTGATAGCTCGTCAAATGACAGCTTGAGCTCCAGCAACTCGAGTACTGAGAGGACTACTTCTGGGGGCGATGCTAGCACAAGTGAAGTGCCAGCGTTGCATGGTCAATTGTTTACTCTAGACCATTATAGTGAAATAGTCTCTAAGATTTCCCTCGCTGACTCGGTTTGAATTAAGGAGATGTACCATATTTCGGATAAATATGAACTCTTAGTGCTCGGGCCCTGGGGTAGGATACACCGACCTCTACAGGGTGCATAACGGTGTTCGGAGAGGGGTTCAAGTGCAGTCTTAAGTTTCCTTTAGCACCAGCCATAGTCAATCTTTTGGGGGGAGATCTGCGTAACACAACTTTTACCTAACTGCTTTGCCACTATATATAGTTTTGCTTTGCTGATGCACATGTTTGGCTAACTAGCCTCTTTTGTCAATTTTTCCAATCAATTTTATTTGCCTATGTCCCAAAAGTCGGGTAGTATTAAAGAGTCTAGATTTTATTATTTGACGGCAAGTTCACATCGAAAATTCCTAGTAGCCCTTTCTTCATCATATGGCCAACAATGGAAAAAATATTTTCTATACATTTGAGGGCCTGGAGAGTTTAATATTCCCAGAGGGTGGTGAAGGGGGCATGTTGAAATGCTGGGGAACTAAATGCCTAGCTGGCCCAACACTTTCGCTCGGGACTTGATCAAATTTAGGTAGATTGAGGCCTCAGTTCTAACTAAGGAGAGATGTTTGGTGTTAGCTGGCTTATCACCAGCCGTGCTCGACTTGACCACAAATGACCAGCTATGTAGAGATCTTTGTCGATTATGTTAATTACATATTTTTATCTTTTTGCTTGATTCTGATCACTTTTATTTTATCTTTTGTTAGCAAATTGAAAAGAAGTGATGGTCCATAGTCAACAGAGGCTTTGGCAAGAGCCCAGAGGAATGATGAGTGTCATCGAGCGACTGCTCAATGAGATGCCCCCATAGTGGTGCCAGCACCCATGACCCGCTCAACCACCACCCCCACCGTGCCCTAGATTAAACAGGCACCCCAACCTACCTGAATAGAGAAACATGTTCGAAGAAGCCTAAAAGATAAATAAATGTGTGGGAAGGCTTGGCACCCAAAAGAATAGTGGGCAATAAGGACAAGTAGAAGGCGGTAACTGGCTATGGTTTGTTTGGCAAGCGTGGCGATGGGGTGCTGTTTCCAATTTTCCAACTGCAATCACCTCACTTCGAACTTGACCCCATCATGGAGGTAATTGATTCCACCTCCATTATACAATCGTGGATGATGGGCACCGACGCGCTCAAGTGTATGGTGATCGAGCTTTTTTTCTCTGACCAGTGAAGATTCATAGGGCTAAGTCAGGTTGGTGAACTCAGGGCTTTGGCCTACCATTACAATATGGTGAGTGTGAGGTCAATTATTTCTTGTCGAGTTCTACTTTCAGCCAGTAATTATTTACTGATAACCTTTTTATTCCAAGTAAGCTAGCTTAGATACCACTTTTACCATCGGTCAGAGTTGGCCTTGGTGGACTATCAGGAATTACAAGAGGGAAGAGAGTTAGAGACCTTCAAGGTTCAGCTTGATTTTTCCTAGTTTAAGTCAACTAGCTGACAAAGGAGATGGCCGATCTTCGAGAGCAATTCAATACAAAAGACTAGTAGTTGGTCGAGGCTGTCAAGAAAAAGGGTTAAGTGAACTCCGTGCTAAAGAAGGCCTATTTGGATATACAGGTGATTACTCCTTTGGTCGATTGGTTGGCTATGCTGTTGCACTCGAGAAAGCTCAGGTGGCCTTCTCTTGACAGCTTCCCATGCTACTTCAAGAGGTGGTGGAACAATTCATGTTGAACTTGGCCTTCCAAGATGCGAGTGTAGTTTTATCCATCAACGATGCTTGCGGCGCATTTGGAAATGTGATAGAACAGCTTAAGTACCTGGGCTATGCTTTTCGAGTAGAAGATAAAGACAAAATAAGCCCTGACTTGGATGAGAAGCTGCAACCTTACCTAGAATCCGAGAAGAGCAGCATTGATGGGGGTAGGGAGAGAGATATTGCAACAAATGCTCTTGTTGAACCCATGACTGAAGCCTAACAAAAATCGGCTGAGGTCAAGACCAAGCTAGCTGAATTGGCAAGTGAGTACGCCTTCGATGAGGACCTTACCTTTTAAATGAGGGATGGGCAGGTTGACATCGTGAAGTCCGGCTGCGCTCAACTAATTTCAACATCGCGAGGTCTTAGCAACCAGCTCAAGCCATTCTACTACTTGCATCGGTGATGCTGGAGCCCAACCACAACTCACAAAAAAATGCCTAGGCCAATCAATCTAAAGGTGCTGGGTCGAGCTAAACTTAATCTTCCAACTTTCTTCCTTCATTGTTGTTGTTTTGTTGTTTTGTTTTGTCTTTTTTTTTGTAATGGACAATGTCATTGTAATGACCATTTCTATGAATGAAATATCATTTTGATATCTTTCTTATCGAATGAAATCATTTTCATGGATTTCTTATCGAATGAAACTTTACTGTTGTGGTTGTATGGATGAATAGTTGACAACCTTGTTAGTTATGAAGAAAATTGAAGAAAATCCAATGACTTTATTGTCAATTTTTGTTGTTGGATTTTGGTTAATGTTGAGTGATACGTGTGGTCATGCCAAATCACAACGGTTTATTTCACAGCTTTATAGTCGATTTTCATTATCTTATAGTCAACATGTTGATTGACTACCAGGTCGATTGTATAGTTTGGGCTAAAAAGCTTTAAGTTGGCTGCACGTAGCTGTTTTTGGGTTAACTACAAGGTAGACTGAAGACTTGATTTGGTAGTGCAAAGTTTCTTGCGGGTTGACTACGAGGTCAACTTGAGATTTAATTTGACAGCGTGAAATTCTTGTTGGTCAACTGTAGGGTTGACTTGGTTTGGCAGTGTGAAGATGCTTATAAGTCAATATAGGGTCAACTTTAAATTTGGAGTGGCAGCTTGAAGCAATTTTTGGGTCGACTTGAAACTTGAGTGGTATCGTGAAGCCGCTTTTTCATTGACTAAGGAGTCGACTTGAAACTTGAAGTGGTATGAGGTAGATGCAGCTGTGACAAAATAAATAAATGGTAGCAGTATTGCTAAAACTTTATTTATATCATAAAATACGAGGATGATTACAATGTGCTTTTATATGTAAAATTTCTTCAAGTTGATGGTATTCCATGGGCGAGAGAGCTCATCCCCATCCATATTAGCAAGTTGGTAAGCGTTATTCTTTGATACCTTCACAAGAGTATAGGGTCCATCCCATTTTAGGTTGAGTTTACCAATGTTCTTGGACTCCTCCACCTTTTTTAGAATGAGGTCTCCAACTTTAATGCTACGTAGCCTAATCATTTTATTATTATTGTCTGCTATCTTTGCCCTGCAGTGTTGCATGGTGTTGTAGGCCTTTCACCTTCGCTCATCAATAGTCTTAAGGTTGAGCTTTCTTTCTGATGTGTTCCCTAGTGGGTGAAAGTGAATCACTTGAACTGTATATTGTATAATTTTTGAGGGGATGACTGCTGCGGACCTATAGACTAAACTATAAAGGTTATGACCTGTAATTGTACGGGGAGTTATCCTATATGTCCACATTACTCTTGGGAGATCATAAGCCCAACTCGACCTAGTATCTTGCATCTTGGCTTTCAAATGATCGAGGATTATTCTATTTGTCACCTCTGTCTAACCATTTGACTGAGGGTTATCTACTAAAGTAAAATATTGAGTGATTCCCAAGGCCTCGCACCAACCTCTAATACTTCTGCTCTGGAATTGGGTCTTATTATCTGAAATGAGGATATTAGGTAGGCCAAAATGATAAATGATGTTTTTCTAGATGAAATTCTTGATGGCCGTATCAGTTATCTTTAGGATAGCCTCGGCCTCGACCTACTTGGTAAAGTACTCAATCGCCAAAATTATGAACTTTCATTGATCCGTTGACTTTGGCAATGAGCATAAAATATCGATCCTCCACTGGTCAAATGGCAAAGAAATTTGAACATTAACCATGGGCATGGTTGGTTGATGTGGGAGGTTCGAATGGACTTGGCATGATGGGCATTTTTGAGCAAAATCAACAGCACCCTTCAATAATGTCGACCAAAAGTATCCATACCTTATGATTTTATGTGCAAGGAATCTTCCCATGGAATGGTTCCCGCACGTGCCTACGTGAATAACCTATAATAGTTCATGAGCTTAGTCAGGATTCAACCACCTTAAGGGCGGTCCAAAGATCAACCTCTTATATAGTTGGCCATGCTCGTTGAGCGCAAACTTGGTAGTTTGTCCTCGAAGGCGACAAGCCTCATTGTTTTCTTTGGGGACTATGTCTTGACTCAAGTAGAATTTTATTAGATCATACTATGAAACAAACAACTCCTTGATGCTCCCTATCAAGTTCTCCTCAAGTAGGTCGATCGATGGCCTATTAGTGACCAAAAAAGTTATTATCCTATTCCTTGTGCCTCAGATCGAGCTAGTAAATTTGGACAAGGTATTACACACTCGTTCTCAGATTGAGGTATCTGACTAAGGGTAAACTTTATGAATGATTGTTATAATTTTTTGAACTTCGCCAAGTACCAGCTCATTGTTGAATTCTTAGCCTTAAAATTTCTGTCGATATGTTTTGTTACCAACTGGGAGTCCATGATCGTAGCTAGGTGATTGACGCCTCGATCTAGTGCCATCCTCATTCCAGTGAATAGGGCCTCGTATTTTTCTTCATTATCAGTAACTGCATAGTCAAGTTTGATGGCAAAGTCATACTCTTTCACTGCCAGGGAATGGAGAACTACTCCTGCTCTCCCTCATGATGTGGTTGATGATCTATCAACGTGAAAAGTTTAAGTAAGAGAGGCTTCATTATTTTTTCCAAGCAAGTTGTCTCATTCAGCAATGAAGTCTGCCAAGACCTGCGCCTTGATGGTTGTTCTAGGCTGGAAGGTGATGTTAAATTCTCCTAATTTAATGGTATATTTTGCTAACCTCCTAGATATGTCTAGCGTCAACAACACTTGCTTCAACCGCTGGTTGATCAGCATTATCATGGCATGAGACTAAAAATATGGATGCAGCTTTCGAGCCACGATGACTAGAGCTAAGGAAAATTTCTCAATCTCTAAGTAGTTATGCTTCGTTCCTTGGAATGACTTACTACAATAGTAAATCAATTGATGACTTCTATCTTTGGTTGAGACCAAGACCGAGTTGATCGACACCTCTGAGATAGCCAAGTATATAGAAGTACTTCTCTAAGCTCAGGTTCTGTGAGTATGGGGGATGAGAACAAGTATTGTTTCAATTCGACTAGCTATTGTACATCTTTAACTGTTCAAAGTGGGGCAATGTCTAAAACATCCTAAATCGTTTGTGGATTGGCCTCAATGCCCCATTTACTGACCATGTAACCCAAAAATTTTACCTTATCAAATCCTGAATGTACACTTGTTTGGATTTAGTTTTAGACCAAATGCTCTCAATATTGCAAAAGTGTGATTGAGATTGAACAAATGGTTAATTGGTCTTAGGCCTTTTCCACCCTTACAATCATATCATCGACATACATCTCCATATACTTGCCTATTTCATTCTTGAACATAAAGTTGACCAACCTCTGGTAGGTTGCTCCAGCATTTTTAAGTCCAAAGGGCATGACCTAAAATAAATAACTCCATTGGGAACCACAAAAGGGGTTTTATCCATATCTTTGGGGGCCATGAATATCTAATGATACCATTGGAATGTATCCATCATATTTAATAATTTACTACTAGTCATGGAATCTAGTAGTAAATCTATTCAAGGTTGAGGGTAAAGATCCTTAGAGCAAGATTTATTCAAATCTATGAAATCATTACACATGTACTACTGTCCCTCATTCTTTGGGATGAGTACAATATTACAAAGCTAAAATAGATATTGAATTTCAACTATATGACCTCCATCTAAGAGTTTCCTAACTTCTTCTTCGATGATCTGGGTCCTCTTGGTATTAAATATCTTCATCTTTTGCTTGACTAATTTGTATAAGTGGTCAACATTAGGACGGTGCACAATCACACTAGGGTCGATTCCTTTGATGTTAGATGCCTTCCAGGTAAAGATGTCGATATTTCTTCTCAGGAAATTGACCATAAGATACTCTAAGTGGGGGCCCATATCTATTCTAATCCGAGTAGTCTTGTCGGGGTTCCTTTATTCCAGCTTGACTATTTTAAATTCCCTAACAAGCTCTATTTGAGTGTTTTTCAATTTTCTCTTTTTGTTGGCCTGGCTCTCCTTGGATTCTGCTATAAGGGCATCTCTTGAGGTCTTTAATTATGGTTGAGTCTTTTACTCACTTGACTCGATCGAAATATCATAACACTACCAAGCTTCCTTGATGTTACACAACAGTTCACCTATGCTAGCCGGAGTAAAAAATTTGATCTTTATGTGATAGGTCGACACAATGGTGTGGAAATCATTAAGAGCTCGTTGATCGATTATAACATTATAGGCGAATAGAGTGCCGACCACCAGATAGTTGATCATTAGAGTCCTTTATTGGGGCACCTCCCCAAATGACGTTGAGAGATTGATGGACCTTTTTGAAATGATTTCTGACCTCCTAAACCAAACTAGAAGGGTACGCACTAGTTTAAACTTTAGTTGCCCTAAGTTCATCTTTTTCAGTGTAGAGAGAAAGATGATGTTGGCTGAGCTATCATTATCGATAAGAACTTTTCTCACTTCAAAGTAGGCAATCTCATTAGAGACTACTATAGGACAATCAATTTTATGGTCAATATTTTATCCTTCGAGGTGGGCTAAGTTATTGTTCGTGAAAGAAGTAGGCTTTGCACTTGTTGATAAATGGAATATTATTTTGATCGACAAGGCTTTGGTCGACTCTAGCCTCCTCTGAGTTTGCTTTTTTATTAATTTTGAGTCCCCCCAGTGGGACTTCTCGTATTCATGTCAATTACTCCTCGAATAGACAAGGCGGTATTCTTGGGCAAGTTTTTTCCTTTATCCTCCCTCATTGGGCTAACCGACCTTTCTCTATGGGGAGTCTAGTCAGTTTTACCTCCTTTAATTTGTGCGTCAATAGCCACATATTTTTTGAGACAACCTTGCCTGATGAGCCTTTCAATTTCATCATGGAGATTGAAGCATTTATTTGTGTCATGCCCTTTTTATTTATGAAAGTGGCAATACTTCTTTAATTTTTTTTATTGCTTTAGTCTCCATCAGTTTGCTCAGTTTCTTGAGCAAATTTTCATGTTGGATTGCAAACAAGACTACTCTTCTTAGGATATTCAGTTGCATATAGTTATGGAAGCGTTTTATTAGAGATTGACCTCTCTCTTTATGTTTGTCGTTATCTCTCTCCTTATTTTCTTTTTGTCGACCTCAAAATTTTTGAACTTTAGTTTGTTCATCTCCTCCTGGGTCATATATCTCTTCGCTAGGTTGAGCAATTCCTCTATCAACTGCGGGTGCTCTCTTACCAAAGTATTAGTGCATTCATTGTGCTTGAGTCCCAAGAACAACAAGTCAATTAGAAACTCAATCTTGGGATTTTCTATCTTCAGAACCTCCATGTTGAACCTTATAAAAACATCACGGAGGGACTTATTTTCGTTCTGCTTAACAGTGTGGAGATGAGTATGGGGGAGTTTTGACTTTCATCGACTAGCGAATAGGTGCAGGAATTTATCACAAAGCTGATCGTAGGATTATATCGATGAGGGCTCTAGCTTAACAATCCAATCGAGCACTATGCCCTGGAATGTGGTCACCAACATCTTTGTGTAGATGTACTCGTTATGCCTGTGTAGTTGCATCATACGTTCAAACTGCATTAAGTGCTCATTGGGATCTATTGAGCCATCGTATCTTGGAAGTTTGATAAGGACCTTAGCGTCAACGAAAATACGCTTATCGTTAATCTCCTGAATAAAAAGGAGCCTTTCTCTCGATGAGACCTTTGGGGGCCTTTTATGTTGGGCACCTTTTCAGTATTTCTCTTTGAGGTCTCGTCAAAGCGTCTATTTAGTTGTTGCATTTGGTGGAAAACTTCTTCCTACTTTTCGATTAGCTTGGATAATGTTTCGATAAAAATAAGGCCTCACGTGCTCGGCCCTATCGCGCTCAGGGCTCTAATACGTCAGACCACGTCATCAGTGGATTCATCTACTTCTTCATGTTGGTCATGTTTGGTACATTTGACCCTACTGCGTTGTGGGACTTGATTAGGTCGAACGTGGTGGTCTACAAAGTTAGCAATTTCCTCCCTTAGCTTCGGTCGCCCTCTCTCTCCCTAGGGGTACTTAGGGCTGGCTTCTCATTTAGCTAGTGGCCGCCTGGACTTCTGGCAACCACTACTATCTCGAGGGGACCTCTCCTCTAGTAGAGATAGTTGTAGGGTTGTACTGCCAGCTGGTGTTGGTACGGTCATGTGCCTGTTCAATACTACGAAACATTGAGTAGAGATTTGTTCACTTATAAGCTGCATTAGTTGGGGCATAGTTAGCATTACAACTTACTCTTGTGGGGCACTAGGGCCTGGGGTATGCGAACCTTGCTGGGCTGAAGCGGAAGGTGGAGATGCTGACCTCTTATTATTCTCTCCCTCTGATGCAGCTTTTCTGGTGTTCACTATCTTCTCAATTACAATCTTAAGTTTCCCACAAACAGCACTAAAATAATGAGGTTGAAAGTCGTATTTAGTGAGAAGGGTAGTGTTTAGACTAATCCCATTAATGAGGTCGAACGATCTAATAGTAATATTCTTATTGGGTTGAGATCTACAACTAGCAGTAAATGTTAAACTAGTCGAGGGCACTTTGATGCTCAAGTCAGTTCTAGTTGAATGAGGTAATCGAGCAATAGAATAACAGTGTATATTATATATGGCATACCTAAAGAGTGGCTAGTAGTGAGGTATTTATAGCCTTTTCTTAGTGGATGATATATCTAAGATGACTCTACTAAGTGTAGAGGGCTTTTGTCATTGCCTGGGGGATGTTAGTCATTTTCAATCTCAGTACTATTCCAAATGACATCATTTCTTACTTTTCAGGGTGAACAATACTCTGGAGGTACGCCTTCCTGCCAAAGTTGGTGGCAAAGACTATTCTAGGGTGACATGCGCCATTAATGCGGAGACACGCTACCTGTCAGAGCATTGAATATAGCAAGAATATGAGTTAGCACCGGTGTAAGCACTCTGGTCGATAATCATTGATTAGACAAGACAGTCGACCAAAGGGATGGTTGAATAGATAAAGTGGCTTGAAGCCTTTCGTTAGGTGCGGTCGAGAACAATCCACTTGACTAGGCGGTTATAAATGAGTGACCCGGTCTAGCCATGTTTAGAAGCGCCGTTTGTGCTATAAATGTTAAGTGGGTCTAAGAACCCTTTCTGGAGTTGATGGCTTGTTGAGCTACTCTATATCACTTATAATTTATGTATAAATAAAACTTAGTTATTTATTTAAAAAAAATAATTTTTTAATAATTTATATATAAGACCTAATAACGATTCATCCAATTAAAAAAATAATATTATATTATATGAAATTACATCATCTTAAATTATTTATTAAATAAATAAACATAATATTTAATTATGTGTAAACTATGAAACATAATTAATATATAAATAACAAGTTATTTAAATAAATTAATTTGATAAGTTATTTAATTACTTTAACTTATTTGGTGGCACTAAACTTTTTAAACTTTTATTTATGGGCTTGTAAAAACTTATTATTCTGGATGATCACTTGTTTGATGATTAGGCATGCTGTTTATGAATCTTTTGATGTTTAGGCCTACAATTAATAAAGCCCAATATATTGTATCTATTGGTATTTGTTGTTTGCCTACTTTCTTAAGTATATGAACAGGAGAGTCACAAATTATTCCAAATAGAAGGAGCACAAGTTGGTTGAACTAGGCACATACACAGAAAGAGTCAAGGTGATATCCTTATACTCTATTCAAATTTTGTCATCATCAAAAAGGGGAAAATTGTTAACCCTTTGATGTTTTTTGATATTTTGATTATGACAAAATTACTTTCCTATGATTATATGTTGAAAGCATGGGTGACTTTCCATATTATTTGCTGCAATCTATCATGCACTGGAATTTAATTTTAATAAATAAAAATATCTTAAAGATTCTAGTTTGATTAGCATTTTATAACTTAGAAAAGAAATCACATCATGTTGAGATCACTAATTCATCTACTATTTAAGGATTAAATGCATGATTACCAAAGTTATCTTGTTCCTTTATTTAGTTCCAATGGATTCTTACCTTAATAAGAACTTATAGTCATTGGACTTATGCATATAAAAATGAAATCATGTAGCAATTGAAATGAGTGAATTACTAAGTTGGGAGAGAACTTTGTTAAATGTCTTGAGAAATTGTATGATACTCTCATGCACATTTTGTGCTTAATTGCTGCTAATTCCTTGCTCTACGTGTATTTTTGAAGGGCCTTGTGGTGAAAAAGGTCAAGTGGAGCTTGCCTTCAACGAACCTTAAGAAGATGTGGATAAGGTAGTTTGTGTCTCAAATGACCTAATGGTGAAGAGGAATAGATAGTTGTACCTACTCTCGAGGGACTCATGAAGAGAACAAATCAACGCTTGGTTGCTCTAAGGACCTTTAGTTGAAGAAACTAGTACGATAGTATTGTTTGGAATCTTCTGCAGTGTTCTTAGTTTCAGTTTATAAGAAGAGACTGGAGCTTGTCATATGGAGTGGTAGCAACTCGTGCATCAGTTTACAAAAAGTTGTGCAAGTAAATCTAGTAGAAATTTCCTCGAGCCCATTCACAAGCAACTAGTTTGATAGTACACTGGAATCTACCTTATCCCGTTTGGGATTCTAGTTTAGCTCTTTGCAAAGAGCTAGTTTTACACCCTATTAGGGTGTTTTGGATCCTTTATTTTTTCTTATTGTCAAATTATTGTTATTACTTGTGAAAACATTCTTGCATTTTAATTGAATTGACAGGTTCAAAATCTTAAGTGAAAGCTTAGGTAAAGAATATAGGCTTGCAAAACCTCTATAAATACCAGCATTTATTTACTCCTATTTTTATTACTTTTTTATCACTAGTTTGATTGGTATCTTAACTAGTACTTACAAATTCTAATCAATAATTAAAACTATTTTTCTACAAAAGATTTAAACAGTTTTTGAAAGACTAAAAAAGATTTTCAGTGATAAACTTACGTTGCATTAAAATCTCTTAAGCCTAATTCACCCCCTTGGGCATATAATCACTCACAATATATATGGTTGTTAATGAATTACCTGTAGCTACCCACGGGTTGGGTAAAGAAATGGTAGGTAATTAGACAGTGGGTAAAATTATTGGCATTTTATTGGATGGAGGAAATGAGGCCTATCATGCAAAATTTTTTGGGTGCTCGCGGTATGAGTGATTTTATGCTAGATTTAAATAATAAGGTGCAGTGCTCTTTTATTCTTTTATTTCACTTTTCTAATTGAAATAACTTTATACAGTAATCTTTATAAAGTAAAATAAGACCCACATTTTAGGTGTGAAAATAAACTACTTTGCAATGATGCTATCATTTTCCTATTGAATTGTTCGTAGCCACGCCTTTAGTGAAACAATTGAATTTTGAGATGAGATAATTTGTTGTTGTTTTTTTTTATGTGCTCTATCAAGTTTGCATAGAATGAATCAACACTAGGAATAGACCAAGGTTATATTTAATAAGACAAAGAATAGTACACTAGGAGCATAATAGTCCAGTAATTTAAATTAAATAATATCTTGAAAATAAATAAATATAACAATCAATTCTTATAAATTAAAAATCAAGTAGATTGCCAACAATAAATTTTGACGTGCAAATAACAATATCCATATTCTATTCACATTAGCCAAAATGCTGCATCAAATTGAAACAAAAGACACAATACGCCAATATTAAACAACTCCGAAATCCCAATCAATCAAGGCCCGTTTGTTTTTATTTTTTAAGGCTATTTTTATTTTCTTCTCAAAATGAAAATAAAAAACTATCAACTTTTATATGATTTTCTCATACATTTTCATTCTCAAAACATTTGTTTTTACATTCTCTCTCCCTTTTCATATCTATTTCCCCCGTATTACTACCTATATTTATTTTTTTATCTTCCTAATACTTCTCAATCATCATTCACTACAAAAATATTATTTTATATATTTTTTTAAATAAATACACATCACATTATCAATTTAAATTCAATTTTTTTTTCTTTTTAATACAAAACCACCCAACACTCATATATATCTCATTTTCACACACATATAAACCTAAATAAATATATAATTTTTTACAATACATCCAAATACAACTTTATTTTTTACAATAATTATTTCAACTAATTATTTACTTTGCATTTTCATTAGAAAACAAAAATGACTTCAGACAATGAAAACAAACGGGCCCTCAGAGTTTTCATTAAATAATGGCGACAGCTCCCATGAACTCCGGATCCTCCCCCACAGCCCGCAACGTCTGAGGAGCCAGACAAGCTTCGACATGGATACCGCCGCCACTAGATTCCGGCGCAGGAAAAACCGTCATCATCCCGTCGAAATTCTGAGCCAAGCCACTCCTCACAGCCACCGGTTTCCCCCACCCAAAATCATTGCCGTACACGTTGTGCCAAGGCGAACTGTTTATGGCAAAATTATTAATACCCTTCATCACTATCATGGGATTTTTCACCCACTCTTCCACGAACTGGACTGTTGCCTCACTGGTTTGCTGAGCTACCAATTCGTTGAGCTTCAGCGCAGCCCATCCAAGTCCATTCTGCAATAGCTCAACTTCACTCGTTGCAAATCTAGCAGGATAAACTGCGTTTCCAAAATAACCATCAGGCAGAGGTATTCTTGGTCTTGCACCAACTACTAACATACAACTGACCTCTTTTTTGTTATTATTACCATGAATACTTTGCCTTTTACGGACCACGGATCGCCATAGATGAGCCGAAACTGCTTGTAATGAGGAGATTTTGTCGGTGCCCGCTTCCAAATTTGCCTTCCCTTTGAGTTTGGCGACATTCTCTTTGCTGAAATGGAAGACCCTTCGGAGCAATATTGGAGTTGAGGAGAAGTTATTCTGGAGATTTTGCTTTAATGGTGGAATAGGGATAGGTTCGAGGGGATTAATGTTTCCAGGAAACCAACGTTCGAAAACAGGGTTTTTCGATATTGAATCATCAGAACCTCTGGATATCTCAGACCAGGAGTTAAAAAAATGCCAGAAAGAAGTCCCATCTACTACACAATGATTTGCAGTGCAGCCTATAAAGTATCCATCCACGAGCTCAGTAACTTGCACCCACAGCAAAGGCTTAGAAACGCCTTCACAATTGGGAAGTCCCTCGTGTTGGAAAAAAGAAGAAACAATCTCAGGCACGTAAATTGGCTCCAAGATATCAGACACAGATACGCCTCGGGCAATTGCATGAGTAAATTCGACTCCAGCGTTATTGCAATCTAGGAAGAAAACGGTCGTGTTACTGTCGTTTTTAAAGGTTTCTAGGCGGCCGGCCAGTGGAGGGAAGAAGTCTAGTGTGCGGGAGAGTGAGTTTTTCAGGTGATGAATGATATTGGTCTGTTTGAGATACTCGAATTCAGGCTTGTGAAAGAGAAGCCCTCTTTGAATATGGTCGAGTAGAAGTAGCCGCAAGTCCCATGGAGTTAGCTCCATTCTAAAATTGGCAAGTGTTTTACCGTTTGCCATTCCAACTAGACATGAAGACATCACATCAATTTTTGCCATGCTTTTGGTAGCGAGAGTCGTGGCGCAAATCAAACTCGAGGAAGAAGAATTGGGGAGGAAATAGAACTGGCTAAACTTGGGTTACTATTTTCACCAAAGAAGTGGGGTGGCTCCCCTTCCTTAGCTTAATCTTCCGTCTGCATATATAGTACAACATGTCAGCGTGCACTTGTATTTTATTTCTCCTTTGAGATTATTAAAATCCTGGTTTTACCAAAATGAGTTGGTGGTTTCACCTACTACTCTTCTGTAGATTCCTCCACCTATATTATTTAATTTGGCACGACAAAAAGTAGGGGAATGTTAATATTATTTAAAAAAAATATAATTAAATATATTCTCATTTTTATTTTAAAATATATATTTTCTAATATATGCATATATGTATTATATATCATATATATATTTTATTATTATTTTAATATTAAAAAAGTAATTTAATTTTATTTTTACATCAAAAATTAATAAAAAAATATTAATTTGATTGTTACAGTAAAAAAAGTATATTCTTCAAAAAATAAATAAATATATAAAAAATAATTTTTATATTTTTTAATAATTTATTCTTTTAAAATACATAATAAATATATAATAAAATTACACAAAAACATACCCAAACATTCCCTAGATTATTTGTACATCACTGAAAGTCAAAAAAAGGGACGCAATAATTGTATCTCAAAAAAAGGGACGCAATAATTGTATCTCAAAATGATTTCCAATCGCACGTGTTTTATTATTATGGTCAATAAATAAACTCATGAAATTGAAATATGAATTAGATTGCAAATAACTAGAATAATTAGGGATCAATTATAATTTATTTATAGTTGATGCTACAAATACGTAGTCTTAATTGCGAGATTAATCGTAGTTGAATTTCAGTAGATACTTTCATAGGCAACCCTTACTATATACGATCAACTCATAGTTGATAATTATATATTATTTTTATATATTAATTTTTCTACAAATCATTTACATCTAATCTATTGTACTTATAGTGAACATGGCTACAAATTAATGACCAATAATTTTTGTTTCTTGTTATTTTAAAAAATATATTTACTATAAAAAAATTGTAGCTAGAATTTGTAATTATAACTATATAATTAATTTTGTAATAATTTTTTCACAGAAAATATATAATTTTTTTGACAGTATTGAATTAAGACATGAAATATATAAGAAATTATTATGTTGCAGACCCACATTCATGCGACTAAACTCGAACCTAACTTCTTATTATGCCGCATGCCTTTAGGTCATAAATCTGATTTGAAATCTTGAATAATACAAGGGCCTTTATCCTCCACCATCCTCCCAACCTCACCCCTCAGTCCGAGCAACAAAAAAAGAAAAAAGAAAGGACAAAACAAAACATATGAGAGAAGCCCGTGGGCTCTTGAGCATCCAGTAGGAGGCCCGTCAAGAGCACTTTAGCGACCTGGGCGTTTTCACCAAGTTGATTCCAAATTTTGTGGTCTTGGAACTTTTACCGAGAGTATGTTAAACCGGAAAAGAACAGGTCCTGTGCTTTCTTAGCTGAATCGTGTCAGGTTGTTGGCCCGATAATAACAGTAAACTCTTAATGTGTACATTGACTTGTGGTCAATTAGTGACTGAACTGAAAAAATATAAATTGCTTATTGATAGTGACGGATTCCCTGGATATCTTTTATCTTTGGAAACAACCACAAAATGGTGACCCGAAAATCAATCCCTATTTCTAACAATTTTTCAACTGAATTACCACAAGATCAGTCGCCAGCAAATGATTCGTTTGTTGTAAATTGATTACAATAAAATTCAGTCACAACTAATTACCGGATTTTCAGTCACAACTCTCTCTCTCAGGAAAAATATGGACATGATATTAATAATCAAACAAAGTGCTTGAGCTATTACAATAAAATCAGAAATTAAAGATCGTTGCAATGATAAAGCATTTCTAGCTAGATGATGGGCACAATAATTTGCATTATGATGGACATGGTGGAAAGCATGCGAGGCTAGACTCCAAATACTTATTTTGGCATCGAAAATGAGATGGCCAATGTAAGATAGATTGTGTGCGTCTCCTCTTAGTGCGTGGATGATTGCAAGGCAATTACCTTCAATAATAATATTGTGCTAGGAAAAACAAGAACACATCCCACATGCTTCTTTGGCCGCGGTAGCTTCCGCAGCTTATGCATCAACAAGATTAGGGAGTAATTGTGAGCTCCATGCCACACAAAGGCCTCTATGATCACAAGCAACCAATCCAATGCCAATTGTTTTTGCTTTCTTAAATAACGCAGCATCGAAGTTAAGCTTTATTTGACCCTGGGAAGGCGCCATCCAGGCTGAGGCTGCATTCTCTGAGCCACTGGCTAGACGATGTAGTAAAGCTTGCTTGTATCGATGAAGATGGGTAAAAGCAAACTCAACCACTCTAGAAGGTAGCTTACCATCCCTCTCAAATTTCTATTTATTCCTACGAGTCCATAGGCTCCAACTGTATTATTGTTTGCCATTCCCAACAGACATGAAGATTATTAATTTATTTCTTCTTTAGATTATTAAAATCCTAATTTTACCAAAAATGAGTTGGTGGTTTCACCTACTCCGTAGTGGACTCCTCTACCCATATTATTTAATTTAGCACGAGTAAAACTAGCTTATTTGTACATCACTGAAAGTCAAAAAAAAGAAGAAAAAAAAAACGCAATAATTGTGTCTCAAAATGATTTCAAATCGTTCCTGTTTTCTTGTATTTAAACTCATGAAATTGAAACATGCATAGCGTTCTATTATTATAATCAATATTTGAACTCATGAAATTGAAACATGAATTGCACTGCAAATAATTAAAATAATTAGGAGATCAATTATGATCTCTCCATAGTTAATGCTACAAACACATAATTTCAGTTACAAAATTGATCATGGCCGAATTCCAACATATATTCTTATAACTAACCATCACTATGATCAATTTGTAGTTCATAATCATGCATTATATTTTTATATATTAATTTTTTACAAATAATTTGCAATTAATCTATTGTATTCATAGTGAACATGGCTACAAATTAATGATTAATAATTTTTATTACTTATTATTTTAAAAAATTATATTAACGTAACAAATTTTTTACAACAAATACCTAATTTTGTTAGCGGTAGTGAATTAATACATGAAATAATTATATAAGAAATTATTGTCTAGCATACCCACATTCATGCAAATAAACTTGAACCTAACTTCTTCTTAAGCCGCATGCCTCTACATCATAAATCAGATTCGAACTATTGACCAACGCAAGGGCAGTTACCAACAATACTTATCCTCCGCCATCCTCGCAACCCCACTACATGCTCCAACAAAAAATAAAGAAACAACATAACACGTGAGAGAAGCCCATGGGCACTTTAGCTACCTGGGCTTTTTCATCAAGTCCATTCCAAAATTTGTGTTCTTACTACTTTTACTGAGAGTATTTTAATCTGGAAAAGGATCGAGTCATGCTTTCTCAGCTGAATCTTGTTAACTTATCGGCCCAATTATAACAGTAAAGTCTTACAATATGATTGGTATGTAGAAATAAAACGATAATAAAATAAATAATTCTAAGTTTATTCCTAAATTCATGATTGGTATAATTTAAAAATAAAAATGCACATTTTCGTTGGAATTTCCATTCTTAAAAAGATTGATTTAGTCTCTCTCTCTCTCTCTCTCTCTCTCTCAGAGGTTTAGCTGTTTCCAATCCTCCGGGAATAAATCTATATCACTTAAAAATTTAACAAAATATTTTTATATTTAAGAAAAAAATTCTTGACTTTGTAAACATTTGATATTATATTCCAATTTATTTGATTGCTACGTATTTCTTTAATTATATATTTTATTCATATATTTTTTAGTAATATTACAAAAATTATTAAATTATTATAAAAATATAAATAATAAAAATAATATAAAAAGGTAGAAGTATCATTGACTTGATCTATGCTAATGAAATATATATATATATATATAGTTTAAAATATTATTTATAACTATATATCTTCGAATGATTAAAAAATATATACAAATCTAATAAATGAAGAGTTGTCCATCATATCAACAATTATACTTATAAAAATGTACAATAATTGTTCTCTTATCACAAAGAAATTAAGCACTTTAGTTATAAAGTATTTTATAATTTTTTTAATTATATTTTTGTCAAAAAATTCAAAAGAGTTTGCTAAATTATAATTTTAAAAATAATAATTTTAAACTAATTGTGTTTATACTTTTCTACGTAAACATATACAATTTGTTGATAACATAAAAAATGCATATATTTAATATATATACATACACATATATAAAATTATATATGTATAAAAAATTATATTATAGATAAATGTATATAAATTATTTATGGCATATATATACACATATAATATATATTTCTTTTTCTTTAGTTTAATTTAAATTAAATAATTTTATATTTGTAAAATATTATATACGTGCATATATATAAAATCATATATATAATTATATATAAACATATACATATATAAAAATAATAAAAAATATAACTCCCACTACCACCCTTCCCAAGTATCCCAACTAGCGGCTTGAAAAGTGGTCAGATCTAACCAAGTCCGGCCAACGACCGCCACGACAGTATGCAATGTTGGCCATTCTTCTTTGTTTTTTTTCTTTTATTTTGTGATGTCGGACGCTTTTTGGGGGTAGAGGTCAGTGGTGGAGATTGTGGATATATGTATATATGAATATATATATATAAAGTGTTTATATACACCAATTTAAGGTGTGTGTATATATATAAATATATCAAAAAAAAATTACATTACCAATACACAGTAGTAGCATCCGATCGCTGCCATCATGGATAGCCATAAAAATTCAGAGTGAAAGGAGAAGAGGGCTGGTGGATATATATAGCAATGTTATATATATAATATGCATATATAAATTTATTAAAAATTATATTTTTTAAACTAATACACAGAGATCGCTGGAGATTGTGGCTGCCGATAGCTGCTGAAAGGATCTGACCAATTCGCATGGCTACCATGGCAACCAAATGTGTATATATGTATATAATATATTATATATTATATAATACTAATGAGGGTAGAATTTGTGTGTAATTGGATTGGATTGGAATATGGATGGTTCGATCCACTTGATTGAGTAGATATTCTCTGAAGATTGTTGGGTTGAGTCCTGCAATTATCAGCAAATGTCAAGTTAGCCTTCTCCGGGTGGTTGATATATCCAAAATGCCCTTGGTATTTAGAAAGGGCTCTTGTCTTTGTATTGGAAGCATTAGGCCATCTCTCATTTATGTACTATTCTATGTGACATCATCTCCGGCTTTCATAGACAAAATAGTACACAAAGTGGTGCTCCTCCTATCAGGCGTGGTAGATAGGCAGTATTGAGGTAGCATGTATTATTAATGCAGAGGCATACGACTTGTTAGAGCATTAAATATAGCAAAGAAGGGATTCTGCAGTGATTCAACCTTCCTGATTAACAAAAAGATTGACCACCAAGCTAGTTCCTGATGTGTTAGACGATAGAAGGTTCCCCGTTCCTAACTCTTGTCGGAATCGTTGGCTACTTGTGTTTGACCATAGGTATTTGGTCAAGTGATACCGATGCCGCCTAGTGTGCTGGCGCAATAGAGAGTGTGAGGTTGATGAGGTTGACGACATGACAGGGCTTCAAATGTGAAATGGGCATAGTTATATATTTCACATCTAATTCCTAGATCAATAGTTATTGGACTCGACCTATTAGGTCATCTTATATCAAATACTATATTATATTTATAATATATATTATATAATATTGATAAATATATTATAATATGTGTATATATATGATATGTTGTGCATATGTATACAAATTTATAAATATTTTTCATATATTTTTCATATATCTTTTATAAATATTAAGTATTATTCCATTTAGGCCATTCATTTAAATAAAAAAATCCAACAATTGATATAATAAGGACATGATAGTTATTTTATATATAAAAAAACCATAAAAACTCGCATAAAACTACGTGTGCACTTCACTTATAGCCTCAAAAGGGATTTTTGCAATATTTTCAAAAACATGTGGTTTTTTGAACTTTTTATTTTATTTACAGGGGAGTGTTTACATCATATCAGTATTTTAGAAGGGGTTGGATTAAAATTTCCCTAAAAATATTTGTTTTCCATGCCTTGGTATCACTACAAGAAAATTGACTTTCACCGACGGAAAATTACCAATGGACAAATTCTATTGGTAATTACCGACAGATTTCAAAATCAAACTTTAAAAAGCTTTGCCAACAAATTTACCAACGGATTACCAACAGAATCTTTTACCGACAGAATATTCATTGGTAATCAGTTGGTAAATTAGCAAGAGAAATAAAATCCGTTGATAATGAGTCAGTAATTTTATCAACTAAAATAAATTCTATTGGTAATCCGTCAGTAATATTTACAATAAATTAATGTTCGTTGGTAATCCATCGGTAGTTTTTTAATATTATAATTCTGTTGGTAATCCGTTGGTAAACTTTTTGAAAGATGTACTTCCATTGGCAATCCATTGGTAAAGTTTTTTAGAGATATAACTTTGTTGGTTATCCATTGATAAAATTGCTAATAAAAATAAATTGTTAATAATTCATTAATATGTTAGTCAACACATCTTTATTAATAATTATTTAATAAAATAAAATATTAAAAGTTATATATAATTATATTAAGTATAATTAAATAATAATTACATCTTTTATAATTATAAATAAATAAATAATAATTATATAAAATTAAATTTTATCATGAAAGTTGCTACTCATAAAATACTAGTGAATAATTAAATTTTGAATTTAAAAATTTTTAAATTAAAAAATTAATTGCTATAATTAAATAAAAATTGTTAAAATAAAATATAT
>JACGDI010005456.1:345157-433320 GCA_014898725.1 Jacaranda copaia | reverse complement strand
AAGTGTCTGCATCCACAGACTAATCAAATCAAAAATATTTGATACTGATATTATGTTTTGATATTTGATATTATCAAATCTAATATATCCCAAACTATCTCTTGATATTTAATATTATCTTATTAAAGAGATAGCCTTTGAAGTATTCGGGTCAATCTAGAAGTCTTCCTTCAAGCACCTATATAAAGGAGTGATTTCAACTCATTTGACACAACAAAAATTCTAGCAGACGAGAGAAACTTGGAAGAAGTTCAACAATTCTCTCAACCAAATTCAAGGAGATCCATGATGTTTAAGGCGTTCTTCGCGGAACTCGTATATTTTTGGCGTTTGATTCGAGATCAAGGTGCGAATCCCTCGAATTGGCATTATTTTTATTCAAGTTAAATTTAAGGGAGACCCATGGCATTTAAGGCGTTTTTTGCAGAGCTCATTAAATTCAAGATTATATTTGGAAGGGAAGAATAAGAGGATTAGATGAGAGATAGAATCCACAATTGATTGATAAATTTTAATTTTATTTGTACAATATTTCTTGTCTTGTAATTTTATTTATTGCAGACAAAGAAAATTTGTTGTTATAAATTTTGGCACGCCCAGTGGGACATCTCTACTTCTCATCTCTTCCCTTCATGAAGTTGAAGCATCATGGCTACCAATAAGACTGTTGCATCGAAGATGACTACCTCAAATTCCATAAATGCTAGAGTAAGAAGTATTGGCGTTACCACAAGGAGTATGTCCAAAAAGTCACAAACATCCTCGGAGGTAAATCCTTCACTTGAAGTTGTGGAGAAGGAATTGCCACATGCCATTGATATTAATGAAGATGGTGCAGAGTTAAAGGAAGAATCAACAGCATCCACTCCACATTCAACCTCAAGTTCCTCAAGCATAGCACCAGTGATGGTGACAAGTGCTACAACTTTGGAGGAACAAATTGCTAATTTGATGAAGATTATTGAAGGATTGGCAAATCATGTCCAAGAGCAAGATTTTCAAATCTCCAAGTTGATGAACAAGGTGGATAATACTAAGACCAGTCACGTGATAGAAAAACAAATAGAAGCTCAAGATGAAGGCAAAATATCCACAAAGAGACAACCAGTTGAAAATGAAAATCTTACAGCGAAGGAATTACAAGTTTCCACCGATAGCCTACTTCCTATTGACCAGCTAAGGGAGTTTATCATGGAAACTATCAAAGACAAGTTTAAAAGGAGCTCTAAGTCATTTATGACTTATTCCAAGCTATATACTCAAAGAATTGACAACTTGAAGATGCTGATTGGTTATTAGCCACCAAAGTTTCAGCAATTTGATGGCAAAGGTAATCCAAAACAACATGTGGCCCACTTCATCAAAACTTGTAATAATGCTGGGGCTTATGGAGATCACCTAGTAAAATAATTTGTTTGATCTTTGAAAGGCAATGATTTTGACTGGTATATTGACTTGGAAGCGGGCTCAATTAATAGTTGGGGGCAACTGGAGCAAGAATTTTGCAATCGCTTCTACAGTACCCGAAGGATAGTTAGTATGAATAAACTTACAAATTCTCACCAATGGAAAGAAGAACCAGTTATTGACTACATCAATTGCTGGAGAAACTTAAGCCTCAATGTAAAGATCGATTGTTGGAAACTTCTGCTCTCAAGATATGCATTCAAGGTATGCATTGGGGGCTTCAATATATTCTCTAAGAATTCAACCCAAAATATTTGAAGAGTTGGCTACTCGAGCCCATGATATGGAGTTGAGCATGTCTGCTAACGGAGTAGAAAGGGCCACCAATTCAGAGACCTCGTAAGCATAAGAAAAAGCAAGAATTCAAGAAAGGGGGCAAACCTCTTGCTAAAGAGCAAAGTAAAGAAGCTATGGCAATTAATGCAACACCCATCAAGTTTTGTACAAAGGAAAAAATCACAAGGGATGAAAAGAAAGATATCTCCCAAGAAAGAGGATAAAGAAAATTAACTTTAAAGGAGATGCAAGCTAAGACATACCAATTCCTTGATTTGGACATTTTTGGAATATTTGATGATTTGCTCAATGCAAACGTTATTGAATTACCTGAAATGAAATGACCTGAAGAAGCTGGGAAAATTGATGACCCAAAGTATTGCAAGTATCATCGATTGGTGGGTCACCAAATCTACGACTGCTTCGTATTCAAAGATAAAGTGATGCAATTGGTTAGACAAGAAAAAATCTTGCTTGAGGAGGATAATGCTGCCTTAAATCATGCTACAATGGAGATTGAAAAGGATGTATTTGGTGATCACGACAGTGACATTACGTGCCACATGATAAGTGAAGAAAAGATTTCCTCTCGTGAAACATGTTTATCTAATGAAAAAAATCATAACATAACTGAGGAGTACATGTTGGCAATGACTTTCACTGATGAAGATCTGTTGCTTGACTCCAAGCCCCATAATAGACCACTGTTTGTAACTGGCTATGCTCGTGAGTAGAAAATAAATAGAATTTTGATGGATGGAGGCTCTGCAGTCAATATCTTGCCATTACATGTGTTAAAGGATTTAGGAATCTCCACAAATAAATTGACAAACAGTTGCCTAATGATCCAAGGGTTCAATCAAGGGGGCAAAGGGCTCTTAAAATAATAAGGATAAAGCTATTGATGGATGACATGTTGTCAACGGCATTATTTCATGTCATAGATGCCAAGACATCATGCAATATGCTTCTAGGCTGACCTTGGCTACATGAAAATGGTGTGGTTCCTTCTACTTGGCACCAATGTTTCAAGTATTGTCGAAGAGGTGTGGTAAAGAAAGTGCTTGGAGATAGCAAACCTTTCACTGAAGCTGAATCACACTTAGCAGATGCCAAATACTACATCAAAAGTCTGAAAACTGCCAAGGCTAGAGACCAGAAGGGATCCAAACAGCAAGATAACCTTGATGGAAAAAATAAGGTTAAAGACTTGACTCTAACATGTTGTAGTGAACATCGTGAAAAGGGTGAGTTGCCTCTAGTAAGATCTAAATCATTGAAGGAATTAACATTTCCTCTAACTAAGCTTGATCTGAGTAAGCCATCCACACAGCTGCTGAAAGGATTTGTGTGCCCAACTCAAGGAGCCAAAAAGAAACATAGAGAATCTCTACAACTTCAAAATGAGAGTTTCTTTGTTCCAAAATCCTATAAACGTCTTATCAAAACTGGATATAATCTGCAAGAACATTCCATCTTGGGAAGATTTCCCCCTGAGGATTCTGGTAAGCAAATGTATGGGCTTAATACTACCCAAAGGATATTGAATGAAAAAGGTCAGGGAGTCCAAAGCTCTCAAACGAGACATGGATTTGTTCCTCAAATCCCATTCACATTGCGATTAGGAGAGCTAACATTAATCATATAGTTGGAGAGGAATTTTCCTCAACGTATAATGTTTTTGATGAAAATGAAAAGAAAGTCCCACGAATCTCAATTTTCAATAGACTTGGGAAACGACAGCACAAAAGAACCTATGATCAGAGACCAAAAATGCCAAAGTTCTTGAAGTGGGTTAGCGAGCCAAAAAAGCTTAGGAGTTCAATTTCTTCACATATGAAACGACACTCTATTTTGAATATATCATGTGGTAGAACCCTGAAGGTTAAACTGCAAACCATTATCTTCACACAAACTGAAATTGACAAAGAAAGTGATAGAGAAAGCGTGGCCTCTTCATATCATATTTTTGTTAGTGATAGTCGACACACTCATCAAAATGTTGCAGATCATCTTTCCAAGAAAATCCCCAAGCTTATCAGCAGTGGTTACATAAGTGAAAAGGATAGTATCATTCAGACAGTTTATATAAGAAAAATAGATGGGCAAATAAAGGCGTGTGTAGAATTTAGAAAGATTGAGCCTATGGAAGAGGATATTGTGTTAGCGTACCATATTACTGTAAGTGAAGAATTTTGATTGAAGAAGAAGACACTGAAACTGCTCCTCCTGAGTTTGAAGAAAGTGTTAAAGCCACTGTAGATGAATTGAAGGAAATCAATTTAAGTGATGCCAATGATCCACGGCCTATCTACATTAGTGCTTTGCTGACTGCTGAGAAAAAAAAATATATGTTAAGCTATAATATGAATTCAAAGATGTATTTGCATGGTCATACAAAGAGATGCTTGGGTTAGATTCAAAGGTGGCAGTCCATTATTTATCAATAAAGAAAGAAACTCGTCCAGTTAAGCAAGCTTAACAGCGATTTCGCCCTGAATTGGTTCCTTTGATTGAAGCTGAAGTAAATAAGCTCATCGAGGTTGGGTTTATTTGAGAAGTCAAGTATCCAACATGAATCTTTAGCATCGTCCCAGTAAGAAAGAAAAATGGCCAAATTAGAGTTTATGTTTACTTTAGGGACTTGAATAGTGCTTATCCTAATGATGATTTTCCATTGCCCATTGTAGAACTCATGATTGATGCTACCACATGGCATAAGGCACTATCGTTTATGGATGGATCGTCAAGGTATAACCAAATACGCATGTCTTCAAGAGATGAGGAGTTGACAGCCTTTCATACTCCGAAGGGAATATAATGCTATAAAGTAATGTTGTTTGGACTAAAAAATGCTGGTACTACATATCAAAGGGCAATGCAGAAGATATTTGATGACATACTTCATAAGAATATTAGATGTTATGTTGATAATGTGGTTGTTAAGTCCAAAAGGTGAGAAGATCACATACAAGACTTGATACAAGTTTTCAAACGCTTAAGAAAATACCAACTCAAAATGAATCCATTAAAATGTGCATTCAGTGTTACATTAGGGAAGTTTCTAGAATTCATTGTTCATCATCAAGGCATAGAAATAGAACAAGAAAGATTGATGCAATTTTAAAAATGCGTGAACCTCAAGATATCCATGAACTTAAAAGTTTGCAAGGAAAATTAGCTTATTTGTGGAGATTCATATCAAATTTAGCTGGTATATGTCAACTATTTAGCCGTCTTATGAAGAAGGGCATTCCATTTGAGTAGGATAAAGCTTGCAGGAATGCTTTTAAAAGTATAAAAGTTTATTTGATGAAACCTCCTGTGTTGGTCGCACCAGTACTTGGACGTCCACTGATTCTTTATATTGCTGCTCAAGAACATTCTGTTGGAGCTTTATTGGCATAAGAAAATAATGAAGGAATAGAAAATGCATTATTCTACTTCAGCAGAATGATGATGCCGAATGAGTTGAAATATTTCCCAATTGAGAAAATAAGCTTGGCTCTAATTTTTGCAATTCAAAAGTTGAAGCATTACTTTCAAGCTCGTAGTGTTCGTCTTGTCTCAAAAGCAAATCCACTAAAATATGTCATGTCAAAACTTGTCCTCTCTAATAGACTCGCAAGATGGTACCTTCAGTTGCAACAATTTGAAATCATCTATGTCCTGCAAAAGGCAGTAAAAGGACAAGTTTTGGTTGACTTCTTGGCTAATCACCCCATTCCAGCTGAGTGGGAGTTATCTGATGATCTACTTGATGAAAATGTCTTAGTGGTTGAAATCACACCTCCTTGAAAGATGTACTTTGATGGAGCATCCCACAAAGAAGAAGCAGGTACCGGAGTGGTATTCATCATATCTAATGAAGAAGTATTACCATAGTCCTTCACTTTAACCAAACATTGTTCCAATAATATTGCTGAATATCAAGCACTTATTCTTGGATTGGAAATGGTGGTTGACATATAAAGTCTAATGAGATTCTAAGTTGGTGATCAACCAATTTCTTGGATCATATAAAGTCAAGAAGCCTGAATTACTTCCATACTTTAATTATGCAAAAAAGCTCATTGGATGGCTTGGGGATGTAGAAATTGAACACTTGCCAAGAAAGGAAAACAAGCAAGCTGATGTATTAGCTAAATTGGCCTCTTCACGTGCTGTACCTGAAAGTGAAGTGAGAATTTTAGTATGTAAAAGTTGGGTTATACCACTAATCTTCAAGGATGAGGATTGTGAAGAAGATAAAGGCCATGTTGTTCAAGTATTCAGAAAAGAAGATTGGCGCCAACAGTTCGTGGACTATTTGAAGTATGAAAAGCTACCAAATGATCCATGTTAAAGAGCCGACATCCAACGTCGTGTGACTCACTTCATCTATTACAAAAGTGTACTTTACAGGCGATCATTTGATGGGGGTCTTCTTGCATTGTTTAAGTGATGATGAAGCTATCTAAGCCATAAAAGAGGCTCATTCAAGAGTTTAGGGTGCCCATCAGTCAGGTCCAAAATTATATTTTTGGATAAAAAGAATGGGCTACTACTGGACAACAATGGTAAAAGATTACATGGATTATGCTAAAAGATGTCAAGCTTGCTAATTTCATGAAAATTTCATTCACCAACCACCTGAGTTATTACATCTGACTATTGCTTCATGGCTCTTTGATGTTTGGGGTTTAGATGTGGTTGAATCCATAACAAAGTCATCTGCTGGGCACTTGTATATTTTGGCCGCAATAGACTATTTCTATAAATGGGCCGAAGCAGTACCCCTCAAAGAAGTAAAGAAGGAAAATGTTGCTGACTTTATTCGTATCAACATTATATATCACTATAGGATTCCTCGATATATAATTACCGATAATGGAAAGCCCTTTAGTAATAGTCTGATAAATAAACTTTGTTAGAAGATTAATTTCAAACAAAGGAAGTCTTCCATGTATTATGCCACGGCTAATGGTCATGCTGAGGCATTCAATAAGACTCTATGTAATTTGCTGAAGAAAGTAGTTTCAAAGTCAAAGAGAGATTGGCATGAAAGAATTGGAGAAGCTTTATGGGCATATCGAACTACTCATAGAACACCTACACAAGCAACTCTATATTCATTGGTTTATGGAGTTGAAGCAGTTTTACCTCTTGAGCAACAAATTCCTTCATTGAGAATAGCCATACAAGAGGGATTGACTGAGGAAGAAAATGCACACCTACATCTTGAAGAATTGGAGGCCCTGAATGAGAAAAGATTGGAAGCACAACAGAGACTTGAGTGTGATCAATCTCAGCTCTCCAGGGCATTTAACAAGAAAGTGCAGTCACGATCTTTTCAAGTTGGGGATTTGGTGCTCGCTATGAGAAGACCCATAATCACAACTCATCGGACTAGGAATAAGTTCACATTAAAATGGAATGGTTCTTATGTTGTTAAAGAAGTTTATAGAAATGGTGCATATAAGTTGGTTGCTGAAGATGGATTAAGAATTGGGCCTATAAATGGGAAGTTCTTGAAGCATTACTATGCATAAAGTTGGAGGATAGCTCCTTGACGCACGAGCCTAAACTGCATGTTGCTCCTTGACGTACAAGCTTAAAATGCATGTTACGCCTAACCCACATGAGTATAAACTGTGAACGATACCCACCAAAGGTAGTACATGTGGATAAATTGCTAACTTACCCCACTAAAGGCATTTTGCGTGGTTAAAATATCAAATTACCCCACCTAGTTCAATGTGGTTAAGCAATGGATACTCCTGGCCCGCAAGAGTATAAACTGTGAACGGCGCCCCCCTCCAAAATGTTGCTTTCTTTGAACTACGTTATGACTTGATCCCTTTATTGGATACGTAGGCAACTTAGATATTCTCTAAGTTCAGTCATGAGTTTATTTTAAATTGTATTTTCCCTTTATTCAAAAAAAAAAGTTGTTTAGTTGTTTTTTATTAAGTTAGAATTTTTTTAAGTTAAAAATAAAAAATATAAAAAATAAAAATAGTTTAGTTGATTTTTTTTTTAGTTTGAGTTAATTAGTTTGTTGAGTTTTTTTTTTAAAAAAAATTATTTAGTTGTTTTTATTAAGTTAGAATAAAACTAATAATAATAATAATAGTTTAGTTGTTTTTATTAGTTTGAGTTAATTAGTTTGTTGCGTTAAAAAAATGTTTAATTGTTTTTATTGGGTTATAGTTTTTTTTTTAAGTTAAAAAAAATTAGTTGTTGAGTTTGAGTTTATATATATATATATATATATATAGTTTAGTTGTTTGAGTTAATTAATTTGAGCTTGCTCAAAAAAAAAACAAGGAAGATAGCAATTTTTGTTTGGTCAAAAAGGAGAGAAATTAAAAGATTGCAAGATAGTAAAAAAAGATATCTTCTACGTAATCTCAAAAAAAATAACAAATGTAGCATATTTATCAACAAAAAAAAAAAAAAAGAGCAAAATGTTCTAAATAAATTTCAAGTAAAAGGACTCAAGTTTTTCAATTCTTCCTTGACAACCTCCAAGTGTTCCATTGAAGTTTGCAAATTCTCAGCCACTTTATTACTCAATGGAGGAGTATTCTTGATAACAGCAATTTTCTCTTCAGCTTGAGCACTTTGAAGAAGTTGTTGGCGTTTCAATAATGAAGAAAAGTTCTTTTTGCATTCCTTCAATTTTCCAAGCTTCTTCCCAACACATTCCAACTCTTCTTAGATGGATTGAATTTGGTTTATTTCTTTGCTTTCTCAAGTTTGAGCATTATGGAGACGACTTTTGGCCTCATCTAGTTGTTGTGCAAGAGTTACATTGGATGATTTCTCAAAAGATGTTGAATTTGTCTCATCATAAGAAGCAGCTTTGTCAAAAAATACTTGCAATAATCCTTCCACATTGGAGATATCAAATTTGTTAAAGCCCCTTATTGATTCAAGCACAAATTGAAAACTATCCTTAATAGATGAGATTGAATCACGTGAAGTATTTGCTATTCTCTTGCGAAGGCCATCCCACAACATTTGAAGATACTCTTTTTGATGATTAAGTTCAAATTTCTCACCTTCAAACACTGAAACTGGAGAACAAGGAAATAGTTGTTTAGCTTTCATGTTATGGAGTGCCTCATTTTGCATGGTTGTGTCAATTAGAGTGTTCATGGTGATAAGTTAGGTCCCATGATTGATCCTCGGCTGCCTTGGGATGTCTCATCTTCATCAACATTAAGAATTTCATTTTTCAGCTGAAATATTGCATGATTTGAGTGAGTAAACGACTAAAATGAGGCTTATTTAAAGAAAAAAAGGGGGGATGGAGAAAAGAAAATAACCTATTTGGCAAAGTTCTCTGTTGGCAAAGAATCACTTGGCTTTGGAGATTTGGGACCCTTTTTAAGCCTTTTCCAATGACGATCTGCATTACTACTGCTGCTCGTTTCTAAAGGATAAGGATTTCTTCTCTTTTCTTTTGGAGGTTCAATGTCTTCTAGGTTGGAAGAATTTTGAATAGTTTGAGTAGGTGGTCTATCCCCTTTATCACGATCCTTGTCCCTAAGGAAAATTTTAATTGACTTCAAATTGATCAATTGTGCAATATTTTCATTAAAGAAATCTCCATAAATTTCAGTGCACCACTTTTTGTAAGCATCCAAAGAGAATTTTTTTGCATTTGGGGGCACACAAGGAAACCATGCTATAGACATAGAATTATGCAAAGTGCATAAGCGCCAATAGCGAAGTCCTTCATCCAAATCGGCTGTGCGAATATCATGAGCAAGAATTCCAGGAACGTTTTGATAATATCCAAGTTGGCGACTGAAGCAATGAGGACCATAAAGTTCAATAATAAAGTAGTCGCCTTGCTGCAAAGGAAGATAATTTGAGCAAATAGCAATGAAGTATTTTTGCTCCAATTCTCTAGCCTTGCATCATCAATATATGGAAGTCCTTTATCTTTCGTAATCGTGGTGCAAGTCCATGAAACAAAATCACCTCTGTGAATTCTCCTACGAGCTTCCTTTGGATCATAATATTTTGCGCCCCCTTCACCAAAATAAATCACCATTCTTGGGTTCATATTCTTTGCCAAACTTGATAATGTGTTTTGAAGTAGTGCACCAACCAAGTATAAACAAAGCGGATGGGAAAAGAAGAATGGACACGACTCAACCTTGGGGAACCTAAAATTTTACTCAAACCATTGTAGATGCCGACTAAAACTAGAATAGTAAGACTAACCTTCCTACCGATAGCCATAATGCATGCTATCTTGAAAGTGTTGGGACGTATTGAATTGACATCATTGGTAGGAAGAACAAATGAGCAAAGCTAAAAAGCCAAAAATGCCACCAAATAGGTTTCTTCTCTCAAGTTCCCAGGAATCCCAAGTTTTGAAAAAAATGCCTCATCTGGGGTAGACCATTCTCCATGAACACCAAAATCACCAAGATGATTATGAGTTGATTTGGGCCGGACTGTCTTCTTCTCCTTGTGTGGTAGTGGTTGATGGTATTTTACGACTTTTCAAGATCAATACTTCACCCATTTCTCCATAGTAACTTGGGAAAGTTGACCTCGATGGGCACCCTTTTGAAGTAAATGATAAGCTTGAAATAAGTATTTGCAAAAACTAGGAATAAATTTACTTCATGTTTTGTCAACACCAGTAAGCATCTTGGCGCAAGAAAATCATAAACAATTCCCATCATAAGGAGGCCTGCAAGGTTGTGCAAATCCCACAACAATATGGATAATTCTCCAAAGGAAGTAAAAAGAGTATTTGTAAGTGGACACCATGCCTTGCAAAATATTTTGATAATCTCAAGATTTCGATCATATATGAATAATGAAGCATATACTGGATCATATACTTTTGCAACAATCAACTTATGCTTGCATCGACTAAGGACATCTTTGGTCTACTCCTAGTATCCTTTGATATAATGGAATTAGCCATTAAATTAAAGGGTTTCTCCCCATCTCGCTTTTTCGTCAATAATGTTGCGACCTAATGTTGGCAAAGGAATTGATTCAATTGATTGTTGACGATGAATTAATTCATTTGGAGAACAATGATGAGTTGCCTTTAAAGCCCACACCTTGGAAGTTTTGATCTCCTGGGACCACTCCTCAATATGAAGTGAATTGGTCAGACGTGGCCACTTTGTTGCGTATCTACCGATAAGTGGATTATAAGTAGTCAAAAGTGTGCCTTTTTCCATGGGTTGATTCTCTTCATCAAGGATGATTAAGTGTTGTACTCCAGCACCAGTTGAAATATCCTTAAAGTAAACCATGATGTAATCTGCAAGGACACGAGAAAAGTTAATCCAATTATTGAGAACAAAAAGAAAAAAAAGGACATGATGATGTAAAGAATCATCATGTTTAATGCTCATGTGAATTAGTGAAGAATCAAGTTGATAGCAATGCTAAAATAATGGTATATGTTCAAAGGGACATTCTGTCAAACATAAAAGATGCATAAGTTAGAAGAGAAGGAATGTCAAAAACTAAGAAGATAAGCATATCCGGACAGTCGCACAAATTGATTCCACCAACTACGTCTATCCAAGTTCATTTGGGTGCCCCTAACCATGCCTTTTATAGTACTTTTGGGGTTGCCGAGTTCAAGTAGGAATCTCAATTTAAGACAAATTCTAAATATAAAATTAAGTTCTAATTGAATTTGGTTTCACCTGAATATAGTAGAAGAAGTTGTTCCCTAAAAGGTAACAAAGTCAACTAATGGAGTTTGAAATTGAAATAAGTATGATAGAGTTCGCGGACCCATGCGAATGGCATTTGAAAACGTGAGTGGGAATTGAAGAAGTTTTCTTTTCTTTTGCTAAAGGAAGCTTGCAGGCCCATGATTCCATATATAATAACCAAGAGTGAATTGGTTACTTGGCCACAAAGATAGTTAAGGGAAAATTGACAAATTGAGAATGTCAATTATGCATGTGGATCCATAATTATTTATAAAAAAAAGTATAAACTCAAGGGATGAAGTAAAGCTTGCTGCCATAGATTTTTTCTATGAAGAAGTAATTTTGGGCTTATCATGTGAATTTTGATATGGGCTTTGGTTCAGCCCACATATGTTCTCATATACTTCAAGTCTCGTTTCTTTTGGGATTGATTTACATCCTTTTGTCAAGCCTTGAAGTGGAGGCATTTGTAAACATATTAAATTTTTGACCAATTGAGAAGTGACACGTGTAAAATAATATATTAAATATTAATTTAAAATTTTTTATTTAAATTTTGGGATATATTAAATTTAATTCCAAAATATAAACAGTTAATTTTAATTAATAACTTAGTATTTATTTTATATTCAAATCAAGTATTGACACGTGTCAAAGATAAAGTGTCTGCATCCACAGACCAATCAAATCAAAGATATTTGATACTGATATTATCTTTTGATATTTGATATTATAAAATCAAATATATCCCAAACTATCTCTTGATATCTAATATTATCTTATCAAACAAATAGCCTTTGAAGTATTCGAGTCAATCTAGAAGTCTTCCTTCAAGCACCTATATAAAGGGATGATTCTAGCTCATTTGACACAACAAAAATTCCAGCAGACGAGAGAAACTTGGAAGAAGTCCAACAATTCTCTCAACCAAATTCAAGGAGATCCACAACATTCAAGGTGTTCTTCGCGGAACTCATATATTTTTGGCGTTTGATTCAAGATCAAGGTGCAAAGCCCTCGAATTGGCATTATTTTATTCAAGGAGATCGACGATGTTCAAGGTGTTCTTCACGGGACTCATATATTTCTAGCTTTTGATTCGAGATCAAGGTATGAATCCCTCGAATTGGCGTTATTTTTATTCAAAGAGATCCACGATGTTCAAGGCATTCTTTGCGAAACTCGTATATTTTTTGTGTTTGATTCGAGATCAAGCTACGAAGCCCTCGAGTTTGCGTTATTTTTATTCAAGTCAATTTTAAGGGAGACCTACGGTGTTTAAGGTGTTTTTTGTGGAGCTTATTAAATTCAAGATTATATTTGGAAGGGAAGAATTAGAGGATTAGATTAGAGATAGAATCCACAATTGATTGATAGATTTTAATTTTATTTATATAATATTTCTTGTCTTGTAATTTTATTTATTGCAGATAAAGAAAATTTGTTGTTACAATTGTGTTGGTTTATTTTAATTGTGAGTTTTTCTATAGTAGTGGGTTTATGTTGGGAACTTGCGGACATTGAATTTGAGGGGTTCATTTTACTTATAATTTGCACTTAGTTAATTATGACAAAAAAATCTTCATAATTTTCTTATAAAAATTAGTCTGAGAAAAAATATCGGATAAATTAAGCACTCTTAAATGTTAGTTTTTCTATTGTAGTGGGCTTATGTTGAGAACTTATGGACATTAAATTTGAGGGGTTCATTTTGCTTATAATTTGCACTTATTTAATTAGGACAAAAAAATCTTCACAATTTACTTATAAAAATTAGTCTAAGAAAAAATATAGGTGTGAGTTACACACTCTTGAATATTAATTTTTCTATAGTAGTGGGCTTACGTTGGGAACCCATGGACACTGAATTTGAGGGGCTTAACAAAAATTTTTTCACAATTTTCTTATAAAAATTAGTCTAATAAAAATTATAGGTTTGAGTTAAGCATTCTTGAATGTTAGTTTTTCTATAGTAGTGGGCTTATGCTGGGAACCCATGGACATTGAATTTGAGGGGTTCATTTTGCTTATAATTTGCTAGTGTGTTGTTATATTTGCAAATTAATTAATGTTAGTTTATTTTTGTTGTTTTGTTATAAAAATTTTGTTTTATTCTATTTTTGTTTCATTCCATTTAAAGTGCGTTGAGTATACCATACACTTAAGGAGTTAATAAGATTATACATTTTAGAAGAATCATGTCTAGAAGAATAATATTTGACCAAACATTATATTCTTTTGCTAGTGTGTTAAGTATACCATACACTTAAGGAGTTAATAAGATTATGCATTTTAAATAATTTTTAAATATTAACTAGTAGCAGGGTCTCTTGTCTAATATAGTAGCAATTGTAAGATGAAATAATAGTAGCAATTTTTGTTTAATATGTCCATTTTACACATATGTATTGCAAGATGAAATAATAGTAGCAATTGTCATCCATGTTAAGTATTAAATTACAATGATTAGTTTTTGTTATGCAATACTTTAGCCCATTTAACATGCTACATTTTAAATTAGATTTTAGAGTTTTTCATTAAATATATTTTTGAAATGCAGTAATCATGACTAGTGATCGTAGTTAGATGTGGTATCGATTTGTTGACAGAGGAAATATTACATTTGAATTTCAAAATGGGGTAATTGAATTCTTAAATTTTGCTTACTCACAATTAGGAGTGATGCATGACGGTCAAATAAGATGTCGTTGTTCTAAATGTTGCAACAAGAAATTTTTAAGACTACATGATGTACATTTTCATCTTAAAAAAATGAATTTGAGTGTGGTTACATTGTTTGAGCTGCACATGGTGAGTCTTATGAAAATAGGCCTTCTCATGAAGGACCTTTATGCTCTAAGGGTGAAGAAAGTTTTGGTTTGAGAGAAATGGTGATGAATGTTGCTGGACCTGACTTTAGTTGGGGTTTCAACAGTGATGAGAATTCCAAAAGCAATGAAAAACTACCTAATCCTAATGCACAAAAGTTCATTGATCTTTTGAAATATGCTAATGAACCTTTATGAGAGGATTGCAAGAAACACACTTAACTCTTAGTTGTCTCTCAATTATTGAATCTTAAATGAGAGTTCAATATACCACAAGCATGCTATGATCGCCTCACTATAATTGTTAAAAATATGATTCTGGAAGATGACAAGTTGCCGAGCAACTTGTATAGTACAAAAAAGATGGTGGCAAACCTTAGCCTTGGTTATCAGAAAAAGTTAATGAAATGAACTAATTTTATTTGAACATAGAAAAGAGAACAAGGGTCTGAAAATGCAACTCAACTTGATGTGTTTGACCACACCCACAAGACAAAGCATGGATTAGGTGATTTTATTGATAGCAAGTCTAAGAGAGTTCATGTAAGTGAAATAGTACGTATTCATTATTTTTTCTAGACTTTTTTTTGAACTTTTTACTAATCAAATAAAATATTTCTGATTACATTTGATTTACTTATGTAGGAAGACTATCATGGAAATATTTTGAAGAAGCATGGTAATGACGCTTCCTCTCAGCCCATGTTTGATACAAATTCATAGATAGAGGCAACTGGTGGCCCATCTAAGGGTTTCATATATGGATTCGGGCACAACAGGACTACTGGTGAGCTATTGGGATCCTCATCATCTGTATCTAGTCCGTCAGCAGGTATCAATTCAGATTGTGTAGAGTCTATCCCTAGGATTGAACAATTGGAGAAAACAATGAAAGATTATTTCGAGCACTTTAAGAGGAGGGAGGCAAGTCTTTTAGAGGTTATAAGAAAAGGAGAAGAAATTAGAAAGAAAGATGAAGATATCCAAAGGATATTGCAACAACAAGAACCACCTCGAGTGTCATCTTCACTTGAAGAAGTTATCAAGATGTTGGAAAGAACAATTCAATAACAAGAGAAGAACAAGGTTGTAAAGACTCATAAATAGAGAAGAGTTAAAACAATAGTTGCGTGTGTTTTCACTTGGATATTATGATACTTTTGGCTTGCATTTTATGTGACCTAGTCCTTGAACAGTTTGTTGAAATTTTAGTTTTTCAAAGTTATGGTTATGTTTTGTGGTTTTACGGAGTTTGCGGTTTTGTGAACTTAATACTTTTGACTTGCATTTTACGTAAATTTAATTGTTGAAAGGTTTGTTGAAGTTTTAGTTATTTGGAATTGCTATTTTGTGTTGTGGTTTTATTGAACTTTGTAGTTTATTGAGCTTATGTTTGTTGAGTTATAGTTGTGTTGAGTTAGTTTGTTAAAATTGTGATGATTTTTGAAGTTTTGGTTTGTTGAAAATATAGTTAATATTATTTGATGAAAAATTTGATGAAGAATTGATATTTGATGTTCGTTTAATTTTTGCCATATTTAGCATTAATTAGTAGATTTAATTGCTATAGGTTATTAAAATTTTATTTAAAACATTATACAAAAAAAAAAAGAAAATTTTTTCCAACAAAAATTACCAATGGATTGTTAATCAAAATAAAAAAAAGACTGAATTTACCGACGGATTTTCCATCGGTAAATATTACCCACAGATTACCAACGAAAAAAAAATTAAATTCATCAGAAAATCCAATGGTAATTATTACCAACAGACTTAAAATCTGTTGGTGATATTTACCAGCGAGGTTATTGCCAATGGATAATTTCCGTCAGTAAATTCATCAATAAAATCTATTATCGACAAATTTTTCTAATTTACCAATGGATTTTTCCGTTGGTGAAAGGTAGTTTTCTTGTAGTGATAGACTATGATAACTAAGGTTGTAAAGTATAAAGATATTTCACCTTCAAATTTTTATTTAATGTGTCCTGTTATTGTTATTCTACTAGCTAGATACCATTTGACATTACCACTTAACTATTTGAAATAATATTTTTATAAAATAATAAATTAATAACATTTATTATTAAATATATACAATTATAGCATTTTGTTTATTAAAACACAAAAATAATTATAAACATGACTCAAATTACTCCACTTTAATTTTGGTTATATTCTCCTGTTTTTCACTGATAAAAACTCTTCTTCACTCCAATACTCTTATATTACGTATCTAAGACCCTTTTATCTTCAACTCCTTTTTCATGGTAAAGTGGGAAAAGTTTAGTAAATATAGAGAATTAAGATGAGGAAGAATTGATACAACTACAAAAAAGAAAAAAGAAAAAATATTCAAAAATTTTCAAGCTCGTCATATAAAAGATGTCGCCACACTTTCTTCAACTATTATTAAGTGACATTGATAATTACAATTTTAAAGGCAATTATATTTGTTTTGGTTTATTGTGGATTCCATATTTATTAGGTTAATTGCTACAAGCAATGTTTGCCATATCTTTGTTTTTTATTAACGAAATTGAATGGATTTTTATTTTTGCTTGTTACTATAGAATTATTTACAAAAGTAGATTGCACATCTTTTTTGATGATTGTTGCTTTATGCCAATCTAATTTTAATATTTGGTCTATTCAGGATTCTTAACTTTGATAAGATGAATCTAATTCTAACAACAATATTAAAAGAAAATATTTTTCATTATACAGTGACCGCTCCCTGTAGTCACTAATCAATGACCGACTTGTGACTACTTTGTGATTGATTTTATTTGAAATTTAAAAAAAGAAATACTAAACGATTATTGTGATGGAATACTTGTCATGGAATTAGTGACCCCATGGTGGTCACTACTTGGTAATTAAATTAGTGATCGATTTTTCTTGGATTATAAAAGCGGTCATTAAATTCTCTAATTTTTTTAACCAGGATAACTGATTAGTGACCATGTATAGAGCAGTCATAAATCCGTTACAAATTTTGAAATAAAATTTGAAAAAAATTGAAATAAGAGAGAATCAAACTCATGACATCTATAAAAATTTTACTTTTACAATCCATGAGACCATAAGCCAACTTTGTGTTATTTTTGTTTGTTTAATTTTTTTATCCAATACATAAGCTCCTAGTAAGGCTGTAAATGGCTATTCGAAATTTTGTTTACCATTCACATTGGAATAGAAAATTAACTAAATCAAGAATAATTAACTTTTTAATTCCCAAATAGAATAGTCAAATACTAAAATTATTAACTAACTAAAGGGATAGTAAGAACGTGTTTGACTGGACTTATTTAAAATATCTTATAAACTCTTACATCTTATAAAATATTTTTGAAGCTCCTATAACTTGTAAGATATTTTTCAATCTTATAAGATCTTAGAGCTTATAGAGAATTAATAATGATAATTTTATAATTAATATGATTAAAATTTAGGGAGCTTGTTAAAATCTTAAAAATAAGTTAAAAAATTCTTATTATTTTAAAAATAATTTATAAGTTTCTAACATCTTATTTTAGGAGTTTTATAAGCTCTTTTCTTAAAAAAACTATGAAATACTTTTTGACATCTTATGAGCTACCAAACATCTTATAAAATATTTTGAAAAGCTTATAAACTCACTCAAACAACTTTTAAATATTTTATATACATATAATATAAAATGAATATATCATTTCATAATTTTATTTTGTAGACTTGTACTATTATTAATTTAGAAAACTAATAAAATTTATCTAAATATAAAACTTAAACTTTGAATCCTAAAATCTCACAACTCTATAAATTTTAAACTCAACAATATTAATAATAGAGAATATTTTTATTGATTATTATTATTATTATATCTACATATCTAAAAGTAAATGTCAATATTCAATAGCCAGAATAAAATCTAATTTTTTAAAATTATATTAAAATATAATATGTAAATATTAAGTATCAAGATATGAATTAGAGTCATATATAACAAATTAGTGAAAAATTAAATTTTTAAATTTAAAAATTAAAAAAATTAATTACTATAATTAAATAAAAATTATCAAAATAAAATATAAAATAATAAAAAATGTTAAAAAACAAAAGTGACCAAATGACTAACCCTTAACACTCTAACCCTTAACACTCATTTACATTTCAATTTCAATTCCCTCCACTTGTTACCAACCGCGCATTTAAAAGGTACCTTTTTTCTTCTTCCTTCTTTCTTTGTCTTTTTTTTTTTTTTAATTTTTCTCTTACACATTTTTGCTAGCAAAAGTGTTGATGAGATGTACGTCGTGGAGGCTAGTAGGCCTCTATAATGGAAAAATTGGGAGCCAATAGTAACTGGCCTCGTGACTCTTAAGGCTAGCAAATCTGCTAGCTTCCACTAGGGAGCAAACTGTTGCTAACCTCCATGTCATCGGAGAGCCAGAAATAATTGGACTCATGAGTCTAGTTGTTGCTAGCTAGCCATCGCGAGACCTAACAATAACTAGACTTGTGAGTCTAGTTGCTGTTGGGTGCTAGTGATGGCAATGGGGAAGAGCCAACAATTGTTGGCCTCCCCACTCGTGAGTCCAACTAGTGATAGGTCTAGAAAAACCAGCTACTACTAGCGATGAGAAAGCCAACTAGCCACCCCACCCTTCTTTTTCTCCTAAATTTTTTATAATTATTGTTATTTTTTATTTAATTGTGTAGGTTCAAAATTTTGCATTTTGGGGGCATTGTATAATGGTAAATTATCTAAGTGGTAAGTTATAATTATATGAATTGTGCTTAGGAATTATGTAGTCAATATTTTGTTTATTATGTTTCCTTACTCATGTATAACAAGTTACATATTTATATAATACACTGCTGAAGTGAATTTTGGATGCAGAAGAGTTTGGAATGGGCTTTGTTCTGTTTGATGGTGAAGTTGAATCTCAACCTAGTATGACTGATGGCAAGAAATACAAGTTACATAAAAAGGTAAGATTTTACTTGTATAATCTTACAACTTAAAGTATAATATTAGTTCTTTTTTTTTTTGCCTTTTTCCTTGAACTGGAGATATTTCCTTATACTACTTAAATTTTGATTCTTGTAGCTTCACGATGAGCATGGTGTAGTGAGCATGCTTCAATTCCTATGAAGCTGCAGTCTGGTGTGTACTATTTTACAAAGAACAATAGTTATGAGTATTTACTTTAGTCATTTTCTTGTCAATTGGAGAGATGTTTGTGCTTTGGGGAAGATTAATTGGAGCCTACAGATTTAGTTGGGTGGTTCCATGTGTGGGTCTTCTGAGTTTCATGTCTTTTGTACTATGCTTGTTGGTGGAATATTGCTTTTATTCTTGGTAATGGAAGATTCTGTGTGTAGCTTTTTCCTTTTTTTGCTTGTTTGTACTCTATCTCTGAAACTAATGAGAAAAATTGTTTGCTGTGTTGTAACTTTGACCCTTCAATGTCATGAATATGTACTATTTATTTTACATTATATGCATTATATATGTGACTCCCTCACATATATATAAGCTTGAATTGATGAGGTTTGAAATTAAGACTAATGACGTTTAATTCATCCTATTATTTAAATATTTGTCTTTGTAAATTGAGAAGCAAATAGCAACTATTCTTTTACAGTTATGCTTATTATGAATTTTTTCTGATATATAGAGTAGCTTTTGAGATGATTCAATGAAGACAATTGCAAAACTCAATTTCAATTGCTAGGTTAGCAATTTATTGTACATTTTGAACGATTTTGTGAAGAATGAACTGCTCTGTTTGCATCATCCATGGATGATGTGCTTTAGCTAAATGGTGCTAAGATCATTATTGACTAAATTTGGAATGACTGTTTTAAATTGCAAAATTACATGATTTAAGCAAGTGGAAGATGTGTTTCTGATCAGTTTATCTCTTTCTTTATATTCATGAATGCTTTTGAATCTTTTGGTTAGTAATTTTTGATAACTCATAGATGTTATAACGTATCAGTTTATCTACCAAAATGCATCAGTTTAAATATTGAATATTCTTGTAACAAACTAGTAAACTTTGATGGATATGTTTTCTTCTTACCTTGGTAGCAATTTCTATTCATAATCTTAGATGTGAGGGTTATTGTATAGAATTGATTGTATATCTAATGATTCTATGTTAACAAACTCTAGCACCATGGTGAGCTAGTCGAGCTAGCAACTCTTTTATGGAAACTTGTGAGCAATGTACAAGTAATTGTATTGATATTTGAAAAGAAAGTGTGGTTTAGTTGCATTATATTCACTACACTAGAAGATAATTTCATTTCATGTTTTTCATTTGTAAGGTATTTCAAAAGAATTCTCATACATATGCATGCATTTCAAATATTTTCACTTAAAAGCACATTTTTCGGATATAGCTGAGTCTTTCGTAGCAATACAATATGCTTATAAGTGGATTGGTTAGCTGACTTTGTGCTGATTTGGCAAATTATATTAGGTGCTTTCTCAGCTATCTTTAATGATGCTATAAGGGCTTTTGTATCTAAAATAGTTAAAAAAAATCTTTGTCAGAGATTACATCCAAATGTTTGTCAACAAAGAAGAACTATGGCTAGGGTATGTAAAATAGTATAAAGTACGTCGTCCTAATGAGCTTTCAAAGATCACGGGGATTTAAGGACCAAATACTCAAACTTGCAAAGAACTTATCTTATAATGATTTGTTGCTTGATAAGGAGCTTGTCTCAATGCTTGTTTCATGTGATTATTTTGGATGAATTGAAGTTGAGGGTTGTAACAAGTTGACTAATACAGCTTTAGATGTGATAGTTAGAAGGCATAAAAAGTTGAAGTTGTAGACTGTTGATATAACATATTGCTCTGGGATAGGAGTGGAGGGAGTTGAATTTCTTGTACTGAACTTGCTGTGTTTGAGGTGAGTAGAGATGGGGAAAGCAAACTTTCTGAAGTTTGTAGAACGTGGGCATCAAATAAATCTGTATAGATTGCCTGCTGAGACGAAATTCAATTTATTTACCACTTTAAGACAGGGTTTAATGTGGTTGATGAAATTTGATTTGTCTTATGATAATACATTGCTTGATAAGGGGTTTGTCTTGATACTTGTTTTGTGTAATTGCTTGGATGAGTTGAAGTTGAGTGGTTGTAAGAAGTTGAATAATACAGCTGTGGATATAATAATTAGAAGCTGTAGGAAGTTGCAGAGTGTTGATATAACACATTTCCGTGGGATTGGAGTGGAAGGACTGGGATTTCTTATTCTGAATTTGCTGCGTTTGAGAAGAGTGGAGGTTGACAAAAGCAAAGTTTCTAAATTTTCTAAAGCATAGGCGTCGATTAAATCTATGGAGGTTGTATGCTGATTGAAGATTTGGCTGTCAATAACACAGTTTCTTGCTATTAAAATCAGCATGCAGTGGCCTTATTACTACTGAAGTAATAGTCTTTCAATTGATTTTATGTTGTACAATGGTAGATAAAGATCTTACTATGGGCTATTTGAGGCATTAGAGAGTTGTTATGCGTCTTCTTTCAATCTTTGTTTCTATTTATGCTGCAGCTATTGTAGTCTAAATGTTTGTTTCTATGTTGTGATTGTTATACTACATCCAATAAAGGCTTGATTAACTCATCCTTGAAGATTTAGTCCTTTTAACAATGCCAATGTATTTGTGGGACTAAGAGGGTGTTTGGCTAAGTTTATTTAAAATACATTATAAGTTCCTATATCTTATAAGATATTTTAGGAGCTTATAAGATGCTAGATCTTATTTTTAAATTAAGTTGTTGAAGTGTTTGGATAAAATAAGATCTTGAACATTTGAAAATTTGAAAATTTGAAAATTTTTAAAAAATTTGTGACTGATTAGTGACCCCAAAAGTGATCACTAAATGGAGAAAATATACTCATTTTTCTGAAAATTTATGACCACTATTTGCAGATACAAATCTGTCACCATTTAGTGACCCCAACGATGGTCACAAGTTAGTAACAAATGAGTAGTTCGTCACATGGCCAACTATCAATGACCCACACAATGGTCAATAAACAGTCATAGATTTGTGACCCCATGGTCCAATGGTCACAAATTTCAATTTGTGATGAGATTTTTTGTGACTGCTATGATTTGTCACAAATGCGATCATTAACAATGTTAGTGACCCATTTTTTATTGGATTAGTGACCAATTGGTGGTCACTAAAGCCAATTTTTTTTTTTTTTTTTTTGTAGTGTTCATATATTGTTTAAGTATTTCTTAGGGGAAAAAAAGTCTATTACCACTATTAACTTGTTTTAAATAGAGAAAGGAAGACTTGTCCATGAATAATGATTCAGGAAAAAAAAGGAATAGGGAAATCAGAGAAAGGATTGACACCTTAAAATGTTAGTTTCTCTTGCAATAGTAAATTTCAGCTGCTGGGATGAGATTATTGACACTATTCATAGTATTTACTTGAAACAAGAACGTGACATATTCATAAAGACATCCAAAATAAGTTATTATGTTTTTATTGGATGTAAAGGAGGAGGAAAATACCATGATTATCAAAGAAAAATGATTCAGCTACTCATCTTATTGTGTGTCCTTTTGAAGTTTGGTGGTACCAAATTAAAGGCTAATAGTATTTGGAAGATTGATTATTACTAGAAAATTTATTTATGATGACATGGAGAATGTCCCAATAGGTAGTATATTGGGACACTTTCATATGTGAGATGCTTTATAAGAATGTCTTATAAAAATAGGTCCTAATACCTTGACACCTATAAGCATCCCCAAAAGAGCCCTTTTAAGATGGCTAATGCCATCTCCAAAACAATGGCATAGTGACACTATGTTGTATCATTTAATTGGTTTTTACGTAACATATACTGCTTAGGTACATGGCACTAAATGTGTCTCCTTATAAATAATATGAAGATATTTTAAATGTCTCCGTATAAATTACACAAATACAAATAAATATGCCTCCTTGCACAAATTTGAGGACAATTTTAAATGTCTATATATGCAAAATCTCAAGGCACATTTAAGTGTCTCTACAAATATGAACTGGAAGGCTTATCATTATTAAAAAAGATCTCCATAAATGTGATGGAATTACATCTTATATTTTCGCATGGGAAAATTGCAATTTTGATCCTTTAGCTATTACTAACTTTTTTAAATGGTCCATTTTCTATTAGGACTTATGGATTTAGTCCATTATCGAAAATTAGTCATCATATTTAGTTCATTTTCTGGTGAGTTTAGTCCTTCAGGCCATTTCATTAGAAATGGATCCTAAAATATGTCAAATCACCTCTCATTGAACCAAAAATTTGAGATTTTTTGGCCATGTGTACTCAAATGCCACATCATTTGCCACATCAACTTAAATTTTATCTTTCATTAGATCACTTATTTTTTAATCCAAAGAAATAGAAAAACAAAAAATAAAAAACAAAAAACGGGAAAAAGAATAGAGAAATGCATTTCTCTATATTGGGTGAAAACTTACCTATTTCTCTCTCATTCTCTCTCCCCTGTTGCGTCATTTTGTATTGTGAAAGCGTCTTCATCTCCATCTTTGTTCTCTCAGTATAATATTGAGTAGATCTTGGGGTTAAAAGTACACTAGTTTGTTGATTTTGCTGTTGTTCAAATGAAAGCATAAGCTTGGAAAAAAAGCGGCTTCATGATTAAAATGTTTGGGACTAAGGTTTATGCTTTCTTTAATTTTTTTAATATAATTTGAGGCTGAAGAATCTTGTAATCCTAGAATTTGATGATGAAATTTAACTGATGATTGCCCTAAAATCTTTTAACTATATTTAGATAAAGTAAATGACATAATATTTCTTCCTATAAATTTCATTCTGTAACCTTGTAGATGCAATGACCAGAGAAAGCTTACATTGCATCCGTACAAATTAGACACAGGATTCCGGGCATCAATGTCACACAAAATTAGAGCACGGGTGAGATGTGCTCCTGGTATATCCCATAGCTCCCAAGTTGATCTTTTTGCTCCTCCCCAAAAGAAACATGTTACAAAACCTAAATTACGTACTTGAATCTACTTGCTCCCATCTTTTGATCGATCGTTTTTGCCCACACCCCATGTTTAGCTACGATTGTAAATGATTATTCGAAAATTCATTTACTGTTCGCATCTAAATCTGTTCATAAAACATATTATCTGTATCCATTTAAATCTGATATTATTCATATTCGATTAGTAGATATTTGACTATAAACGGATACAAATATGGTAATTACCTATTCAATTCATTTAATATTCGTTCTGAATACATATCTATTGGATATATCTGTCTATATATTCGATTATCTGTAATTTAATTAAATCCCTTATCCATATCTAATAAATAATATTTAAAAAATTATTATATATAACATATTTTAATTTTTCATGTATTTTAATATATGAATAATATTTAAAAAAATTACAATATAAGAATTAATAAGAAAAAATTAGAAGTTAAAGATTATGAAGAATCAATAAATGGTAGTAATGATAATTAAACACTACTAAATCAAGAAAAAAAATTGAAAAATCAATACATGAATGACAAAATTGATCACTATAAAATTATTGTTGCTTGACTTTATGATTAATTTATATTGGTGTCATTTCATTAATACTAATTAATCACACAGTCAATCATTAATTAAAAAAATTAACTAAATCAAAAATAATTAATTTTTTAATTTTGAGATAAAGTAGTAAACTTTTTTTAATGAAATTTATTAGAAAAAATATGCATTTATTGACAAGTTAATGGATTCTGATATTTGGATATTTGTATGCGGATATTTGAAAATTTATAAATGGATGTACCCTAATAATTATAATTGGATACAAATATATCAGAATTCAGTTAATATCCATCGGATACAAATTTGGATGTTATTTAAAAATATCTGTAAGATATGGATATAAATATGAATATTATAAAATTTGAATGGATACAGATGCGGATACAGCATATTCGTACTGTTTAATATCCATTCACAGCCCCATGTTCAACATTAAGCCAAGTTCTAATTCAACCACGCGTCAAGCCAAAGTAAATTAGGAAGGCAAAATGAACAAAGGTCTCTTTGCTTGGTGAAAATAATTTACTTAATCTAACAACAAAAAGGTTCCAATCCAGAAACAAAAGCGGAGTTAAAATTTCCATGGTCCCAAAAAATTCTATTTAAACAGCACTGCACCAATACTCACTCCAATAGCAAAATTCAAGCATCAATTCTGTGACTTTTTAGCTCACAGAAACCACACTATAATTTGTACAGCAGCAACATAGCAACAATAAAATTTTACTGTTTCTAAACAAATAACAACAACCAAATGGGATCACAACTTGCAACAAAATCCTGAATACATTCTGAGCATCTAAACAGTAGTAGATATAGTTCCTGAATATTCTTTTAGTTGAGCAGCCAAGCTTCAAAGCTTCAAGGTAAAAGATAAAAGCAATGAAATTATAATCCACTGACATTTGTTACAGAGCTATTTGCAACAAAAACATATTCTAATTTCAACTAATGAAAACATACTCTAACTTTATCTTAACAAATTAGGTACACCCAAAGACTCATTGTTTCTACTTTGTAACCTTGGCCCTTCCCTTTTTCTTTTACTTAGGTCATACTACTCAGTCACACATATTTCTTTCCTCCTTGACTTGTAGTGACATTGCTTGCACATTAAGACATTTGTAACTGCTGGTACATTGAAGGTTCCGGTACTTTCTTTGGAGATCTCCTAATTACTATCATCTATAAAACCAAGAGACAATTGAATTAGTGATTGAAATATAGTATGTATCTGAATGCAAATATGGAATATCTTTATGTACCTTTGTTTGAGCCTTTGATGTAGATCTTCTTTTAGGTTCACTTGTACCATTAGTAGCAGTTAGGTCCATCTTAGTAACCTACAAGAAAAAATATTAACTGATTTAATAACTATAATACAACCACATGTTCCTAAGAGCAAAATAATAAGTTGTTTATGTACATTTATTTCACCCCATATTATTGGATGAGCTATGGCTTCATTGACACATTTATTCTTCTCAATTACCTGGAGAAAGGAAAGTAAATATATAGTTGCACCATTTATCACATTAAAAAAGCTTTATAAACATCATATGTACGTTTGATGGACCTTTACCAACTCGTGTACCATTCAAGTCACTTGATATTCCTTCAAATATAAATATATTTCTCTTCATATAAGAGGAGAAGACATAACAAAACTCAAATTACCATTATAGCAGTCAATTCTTATTAGAAACTAAATATAAGAAGAAGAAAGCATGCCTTCAATTTAGTCCTTATAGTCTATGATGCTCAAGTACCAAGGACATCTTCCAATTCTTGTGTGTCAAATGTCAAGTCACATATTTCTTCCTCATCAATCTATTTTGAGGTCTTTAGTGGACAGTTTCTCAAGTCGTGACCCGCTACTTAACAAAAGCTACACTTGAGTGTGGTTTTCCTCCTTTTCATTTTCTATGGGCCATTTGCCGAAGTCCTTCCCCTACTTTTTTTCTTTCTTTTCAACACAGGCTAATCAACCCCTTCCCTTAAAGCCTCCGCAGGTCTTTCTTTATGCTTTGTGAAGTCCAGCGGTAGTACAGAGATGTAAATAGTCTCTCCCAAACACTCTTGACCATTTATCCCCATCATAGCATTTTCATATACTTTTTTGTAGCATTCAACAGTATGTATCCACAAACTGAATAGGATCTTGCCTTTGGTTGCATATATCACAACAAGCATAAAGGCATAGAATCCCTATAAGTTTCCACTAACAACAAATGCAACATCCCAACAACAAATCAACATAAAATTGCCTCCATATATGTGTGTGCTTTAATAGTGAATATCATCAGATTTTCTAGATATGCAATCTCCTAACTTCTCAATATTTTCATTTAATATGTTTAAAATTGCAGGATATAAACTACTCTTCTACCCTCTTGCTTTGTCTCTATTGTTTTGCAGTCCTGTCATCACATACTCCTTAATCGACTCAAGGAGTGTTATGATATTCTTCTCTCTGGCATACAAGATTACACTGTGAAATGATTCACATAAATTATTTAATACCATATCACACTTTGGAGGGCTAGAGGAATGTGATTTGCTTCATTGAGCTAGTGATTTGTCATTAAACCACTATGCAACTAATAGATCAAGATTTGCCATCTCTTTCATTTGTTGTTTAAATTGTCCAACAGTAGTGCCATTGGCTACTCTCCACAAGAACAATTGAATCTTCACTATTGCTCTCACTAACTTTCTCATTTATATTTTCCTTTGCATTCTCATTCTCAATGATATTATGATTCCCAACCCATTTTTCTTCATGGTCAACAAAACTTTGAAAAGCATATCATTATCTCCAATATCACTCTCACCCCCACTCTCATACAAAGCATCAATGTCGTTACTTTGTTCATCAACTTTCTCGTCAACTTCATTTTAGGTTTCAAACCATATATTTGGATCTATAGCATCCACATACAAAAATAAAGAAAAAAAGATTCACAACTCCCAAAAAAATAAATTGACCCACATGTTCAATTGGACCAACCACAATAATAAACTTAAACTTAGAAAAAATTTTGACCTACATATATTTAAATTAACAGAAAAAAGGACTAGTGAAATAAATCTTTTCTAATAAAAATTAGGTCCACAATGCATTACCTATGACTTGAATACTCAAAAGTGAACCATAAAGCTTTATTTAGTTTCGAAACATAAACAAGAAAACCTAAAAGATAGAATATATAATCTTATTGTATGGAGGATGTGGAAGATGCATATTACTAGATAGACGAATCATTACCATCAAGAGATTCATCAAGATTAAAGTAAATTTTACTGTGTAGAATTTTGGTTATTTACAAACTAGGGCTTCTGTCAAAATGTTGGGATCTGTCTTTCTCTCTGTTACTATTGTTCTTAGATCATTTCTTCGTTTTTCTTTTTGATTTTTCTTTTTCCTTTTATTGTTTCCTGTTTTCTATTTCCTTTGGATTAAAAAATAAGTGTAGCAACTTTATTTCCTAAATCACATTTTTACGTTTAACATTAAATTAAAATTTAAATTGATTTAGCAAATGAAATGGCACTTGGGTACACATGGCCAAAAAATCTCAAGCTTTTGGCCTAATTAGAGGTGATTGGACATATTTCGACTCAATTTCAAATGAAATGGTCCAAAGGACTAAATTTTCCAAAAAGTGGACTAAATGTGATGACAAATTTGAAATTTGAGATAATGGACTAAATGTGCAAGCTCCAATAGAAAATGAACCATTTAAACTATTGACTACAGTTAAAGGACCAAAGTTGCAATTTTCTCTATTTTCGACTATCCTATAATGACATTGTATTGTGTCTAAGATATATAAGACAATCTTCCTTTAAACCAAATAAAGGTGTCCTCATAGTGTCTTCTGTGACTAGTGGTATTTTCCCATGGTAAATATTCCTGAACACAACAAAGATTCAAAAATATTTAATAAAAATAAGAAATAATTCTTTAATATTTGTCTGTAAGTTCAAAAGAACATAACTACACATATTGAATAACATATCTAATAATCATGTCTAAAACAATAAAAGTTTTAGCTCTCAACAAAATAAACTAACGAACTTACAATTTAGCTTAATCTAATTAAGCTCTTTAACCAAATAATTAAGAAAGGCTAAATTGAGATCATAATATTGTCCAATTCCATACTTCATCATCAAATAAATATTTACTATCACTCTTCATCCATTACCACCTGTAAAAAATTAATCATCATTAATAATTATGATTACTGTAATTCTTACTTGAAAAATAATTTTTTTAATGAAAAATCATTAAAAAAATTTACCAAATGAAATGACCAAGCAATACTTTTCCTTATAACATCCTCATAATGCCTTTGCAAATAGTGACACGTTTCCATGGTACATATTCATGCACACAACATTTCAACAAAATTTAATAAAAAATAGAAAGCATTATCTCTCAGCAAAATAAACTAGTGAACTTACAATTTAGCTTAATCTAATTAAGTTCTTTGTCCAAACAACTGAAAAAGAGCTAACTTGGGAGCTATTTATGCATAATATTGTGCAATTGTATGCATCATCATCAAACCAAATTTTACCATCAATCTTAATCCGCTCAAAAATTAAACAACCATGATTACTATAATTTTTACTTGAGAAATAAAATATTTTTTTAATGAGAAGTCATAAAAAAAAAGATTACCAAATGAAATGGCCAAGCAATACTTTTTCCTATAACCTCTTCATAATCGTAAAATCATAAGTTGGTCGAATTTGCTCATCCATTTCTACTACAATATTGACATACACTTCACGTATAGTCTTTTCAAGTTGTGTTCCTTCAGCTTGTTTCAATGAATCTAAGCTTTCAAGATGACCAATTTCAATAATAATTTTTGAGGGATTAATCATAGTCTTTAGACATACTTTTATTCCAACCTGGATTAAACTTTAACAAATGAGGAAATGGAATATTATAACAAATATCTTAATAGATGTATGTTTGAGTGATGCACATTATGCATCCAATTATAAATAGGAGGAGCAACATCAATTCAACCTCATGAATTTAATATCAACCCAACCTTGTCAATCAATTGAAAAAACCAACCTTAGCTATCTATAGATACTAAAACAGAACAAACTACATGTATAAATCCAAATAAATTAATGCAACATTCTAACACTTGAACTTTATGCATTCGTTTAGAATATGAGTAGCAACAACAATTTAATCCCATCAATTCAACATCAACTCAGCCTTATCACTTCAGAATCAATTCAACAAAAACCAGCCTCAACTAGACATCACAGACATTAAATCATACTATAAGTTCAATAATTAAAGTAGCACTAAAAAAATCAAACTCTATATGTTCGACATATATCAAAATATACCATTCTATTAAAGGACATAAGCTAAACTTAAGTATGAAACCACAAATGGAGCGATATGAAAGCAAGTAAGGGACTAGGATTCAATTATCAAAACTTCAAAAGCATGAAATTAACTAGTTCTTACAAGCATACCAAGGATGAAATCATGCTAGGAATTCAGATTTAGTGAGTTATTACCTCGAAAAGAAAAATCCAAGGAGAGACTTGTGAACTTTTCACAATTCTAGAAACTGTCTGCAATTGGCGCATCTAGAAGAGTGTGAAAGTCGCCCAATGAAAACTCCTCAAAAAATTCTGATAAAATTAATGGAGCTTCTAAACACCTTTAAGAACTCATTATAAAAATTTTGGATCAAAAATATTTTTGGAACTCCATGTAGAAATTTGCCAAATCAAACTTTGTGCAGGTATATCTCCAAAACAAACAAACTCTCTTGTTTGCCTCTATTGTTATAATCCACACACTAATTAAATCTTCCAAAATCTCCAATCTATAAGCTGGAATAAGAAAATATATTTGCAGTAGTGGAGGCCGATTTCAGGTAGGGCAGAAAAAGAAGAGAGCGAAACTTTCAACACATGAATGCAATACTTGCAAAGGATTTTGGAGAGAAATTGCAAAGGATCTAATTCTTCACAAATGGTGTGATAATGGCTAATCCTCTCTTTCTAAATCTATATATAGATGCTAAATGGTGTGATGCCAAGGTGGCATCACACCTTCCATGAGGAGGGGAAGCTACGTGGGGTGCCAAGGTGGCAAATTAAATTCAAATCTCATTTGAATTTCATATGCATTTTAATTATATTTGAAATCTAATTCCAAATTTATTAAGATGCTAATTCAAATGAAGAGCTCCTCCAAAATTCATTCTTCCCATTAATTAAATTAAACTCTTTAATTTAATTGGTTATCCTTTGACTTAACTCTTTATGTTAAACTAACTTAACTTTTAAGCTCGATTTGTTAACTTAACTCTTTAAGTTAACTTAACCAATTGACGGTCATGTTGGCACCAAATAATTAACTCCTTAAGTATTGGTCTAATTTAGTTTAACACTTAAATTAATTAAGTCAAAAATGACCTTCAAAATTGGCACCATAAAATCGGTCCATTAGGAGTTAGTTTTCTAACACTTAGAAAATTTTCTCCATCAATTAGGAAGCTAATTAAATTTTGTGTGTGACCCAATAGGTTCTATCATTCATTGGATATGGGCTCATAGCACCTTGTGACTTTCGAATATCTTATATTTATTTTAGTTTAAAACTCATGTTAAACTAGTCAACTCAATTTAATTAATCTCATTAATTAAAGAGTACTCAATCTCCATGGTCAATGTCCATCCTCAAACTGATGGAGCCCAACTAATTGACCAAAATGAATATTTTGGAGAACCACTATCGCTCTATGCGTGCCATGCAAATACGATCCTTCTGTCTTTTATCTCTTGAAAGAGGCTCAGGGCAAGATATTTATTGGATCCCTAATAGCCTTGATACTATGTCTCTATTCTCAATGTTCGATCCCGTTATGTGGCCTCCTCTTTGGAAAACTCCTTTTCCAAATTGTCACACTATCTTGCACAAGAAATTTTTAGAGTTAATTATTATAGAATACATAGGAGATTCACTCGCTCTTTACAATAGTGATAAGTCAGATTCCATCTTGGATCTCACAAAACTCCATGCCAAGTAGCTTATATCCAATCTCAACCTGAAAGACTCACTAGGTGGTCAAGGAAGAGTAAATCATGAGGACCAGACACAAGATAACCATGGATCCTCAAGTGAAAGGACTAATAATATGCACTAGCATAAGTAGGAGAACTAGTCACCACCGATTTGCCACTATGGCTATCTAGTGGATTTTCTGGTGGGTCTTAGTGCCTCGTTCTCTAACAAGCACCTACTAATATGCACCCATATCTCATGTAGTTGCTCATGGCATAGAGCAATCTCCAACTCTTAGATTTATGCATCATTATTATAAATTTATCTGAATCTTAGATGCCTAGTCTCTTAAGATTCTATAACTTGAAAGATTTAAGATCACAATTTTGTGAGACTTATTCCATGGTCACCAAATCAAGTACCTCAGTCATAGGTGATCTGAGAGCTTCATCCAAATGCTACTAAAGTTAAATAAAGTATAAGATGAAGACAACCATATAAAGAATATCATTCAATTAAGAATGTTTTATAAGGAAATAGCTTTTACAAGGCCAAATCTATTAGCTTGCAGGACACTATTCCAACATAATAGGGATCAACTTCCAAATTAATTACCTACTGATAAATCCCATTAATACTTTTGAAGTTGAATTTCAACAAAAGTTAAGAGTTGAGAAAATGATAAGGAGAAGCCTAGAACATTTGGAATTGACTCCCTATTTTAATCTTTGCCTGTTCATCTTCAAAAGTTCTTCTATTTGTCTGTTCTATCTTTTATTTGCTTATTTGTTGATTATCTATTTGCTTCAAATTTTCAATTTCCTCCTAGTACAAATAGGTCATGTGTGAGTGATTATAAGCCTAAGGGAGGGGTAAATTAAACCTAAGAGATTTTAATGCCACGGAAATTTATTACTTAAAATACTTGTTGGCCTATCAAAATAGTTTAAGTCTTTCGCAAAAAATATTTTAGTTATTGACTAGAATCTATAAGTACTAGTTAAACTACCAATCAGACCAGTGATAAATAAAGCAGTAAAATGACATTTGTATTTATAGAGATTCGACAAGCTTACTCCTCTACCTAAGTTTTCACTTAGGATTTTGAACCTATCAAATTAATTAATATGTGAGAATGTTTTTACAAGTAATCACAGCAACTTGACAGTAAGAAGACTTAAAGGATAAGAAACACCCTAATAGGGTGAAAAACTAACTTTTCACAAAGAGCAAAACCAGAGTTCCAAATGGGATAAAGCAAGTTCTAGAGCACTATGAAACCAGCTATTTTGTTACTATGCCTAAGGAAACATTTGCTAGATTCACTTGCATATCGTCTATGGATTGATGCACGAGTCATTGCTATTCCATACGGCAAGCTCTATTCTTTTCTTCTAGATCAAAACTAAAAATACTGCAGAAAATTCTAGATAATATTGCTCTACTGGGTTCTTTACCTAGAGATCCTTAGAGCAACCAAGCACTGATTTATTCTCTTCACAGGGGTTTCTTGACAGTAGGTGTGACTCTCATCCGTCTCACCACTAGGTCCTTCGAGACACAAATTGTCTTGTTGTCGTCTCCCCAAGGTCTCTTGAAAATACACTTAGAATAAGAAATTGGCAATCCTTAAGCACAAATCATGTCTGAGAGTATCACACAACTCATCAAGATACTTAACAAACTTTTTTCCTGACTTAGTGATTCATACCCTACAATGCTGCATATTTTCACTTTTATATGCTTATGTCCAATAGCTATAAATTCTTATTGAGGTAAGAGTCCATTGGAATTAAATAAGGAAACAAAATATTTTAGTAAACATGCATTAGTTCCTTAAATTAATGATGTATCAATGATTTCAGTGTGACATGATTTCTTTCCTAAGTTAGAGAGATGTGAATCAAACTAGATTCTTCATGAAATCTTTAATTATGAAAAGTAAATTATAGCACGTAAATAGATTCTAGCAGATAATATGGAAAGATATTTAATCTTCAAACACATAATTCTAGGAATGTAATTTTGTCATAATTAAAATCGTGTAAATTATCGAGGGGTTAACAATCTCCCCATTTTTTATGATGACAAAATTTGAATAGATAGAAAGGGTATCACATGAGCTCTCCCTATCTATGTGTCTGGTTTTACCAGTTTGTGCTCTCTCTATATAAGAGTCATTTGTACTCCCCTTATCCATGTACTAAAGAAACTAGAGCAACAACAAGTACCAGCAGATACTAGATAATTGATTTCATTAATAGCAGACTTAATCACCAAAAACTAATAAACCAGAATAAGAAGTTTATAGGTCCATAAAATTGTTCATCATCCAAGCAGATAAAATTCTAAAAACAATAGAGATAAGTTCCAATAGAAAAGAAAATAACAAGGGTTCCAGCAGATAAGAGTTTCAACTTTCAAATTTCAAAATTTCACTATTCTCTCCCTTCATCATCAAAATGAGCATAAGATGCATTTAGATAAGCTCTAACTTTTTTCTTCAATCGAATAACACTAGCACGAGTGTGACTAAATTTGCGATGAAGACGCTTGAGCTTGTAGTCCATGAAATCAACAAAGGTTTCTAGGTGTTCTATAGAAGTCTCCGTAACCCTACTAAGATCATCTATCTTAGCTTCAAGACCAGCATCTATTTTACCAGCTTTCCCTTGTGCCTTTCTTGGTGTTTTAATGGTAGTAGGGTGAACAAGACAAGATTGTTCAAATTTTGAGCTAATAGGTACTGGAATTTTGGTCTTTCGAGGTCGAAGCTTGATACTACAAGGAGTTCTACCAACACCCTTGTACGATCAATTATCCTCAATATACTAGATTTTCATCTTTCTTAGGCAAGATTTTATGCCCCTTCAATCCAAGCATCTGATACGAAAACTCCCCTATGTTTAAAAAAGAAGAGTAACCATCATAAAGTATGGAGGATTTTTAGGTTGATGAAAGAAGGAATAGACCATGTATTTCAGAATTATAATGCCAATATTGATTGATTCTTGCCTAACTGTCTTAGCCACTAAATAAAGACTCATGGAAATTAGATTAGTAGAGTGACCGCCACTAGATAATAGGAAAGAAAAAACAGTACAACTGAGCATTTTGTGGAGTATAATATGTTCAATTTTTAATTTATTTAAAGCAACCCCACTCGATAAAGCAAACTACTTACCACCCTAAAATATATAGGTGATTTCATCATAAGAAGTATCAGCTTCAAACAAGTCTCCAAAATTAAAAAAACTTAATATCACCATTAGAAAGATCAAGAAAAAAGTTTAGTTTTGTCGAAGACAGTACAATCCTTTTCCCCAACACATACGATTCAATGGATACATCATTTTTAGATTCAATGAAGGTAAAATTTGAATAAAATAACTTCATCATATATGGATAGGATCTTTCATCTAGTTTCATAAAATTGTCCCATTTTAGATTATACACAAGATCAATGGCAAGAGATTTTGGCAACGAATCAAAATTGACCGCGTTTCCCCTATTCAAATTTTGCCAGAAGTCTTTTGATGAAAACATTTTTCTGCTTCAACATAATGGAATTTGAGAGAAAAAGGGACCTTACTAAAATTCCAATCAGTAATTTCTTCAACATTGATTGGAACAGAGGATTAAGGGCTTGATAGTCCGTCATTTGAACTGCTTGGTTTTTTAGGAAAACCTATGAGGGTGTCCTTAATACCAGGTTCCTCAAACCCCAAAAACTCAAGAGTTTAAAAAAAATGATGATTTTTCATCATCAAAACTAGAATCATTGTACCATTTTAGTAAAAGAAGGGCCTCAGACACTGAGAGAAATAGGCTTAAAGAAAGTGGTAGAGGATTTCTTTTCCTTTAAGGAAAAAGGCCCAAAAGAATGATAGCTTCCTCTTTTTAGCATTTTTAAGAAAATCAAAAGATAAAAATGAGAAGGAATTTTTCTACTGCAAAAATTTGGAAGAAGAAAGAAAAAACCAGAAAAGGTTTTGATGTGGAAAAGAAGATAATGAACTAGTTTAGAAATAAAGAAAGCTTGAAAATTGTATTTTTTGGAAATTGAATCAATTATTAATCATAATGGCCGATTGGAAATAAAAATGATAATGTGGAAGAAAAATTAAGCATATTATCATGTGGTTTTCAAGAAGGAATAACTTTCAAATTTAAATAAGTTAACGAATCCTGCCAAAATCATATTTTGATTTAACTCCAAATTTTTCTCTAATGCACACAAATTTCTTTTTTTCCAAAGCTTTGGTAAAAGTATCTACAAGCTGATTTTTGGTGGAAACAAAATCAATTGATATATCATCTTTATTCAAATGATCACACAAGAAATGATGTTTAATTTCATTATGTTTTGTGCATGAATGCAGTATTAGATTTTTAGAAATGCTAATTGCATTGGAACTGTCGCACAAAATGGTTATGCAAAGCACGTTAATACCATAATCATGCAAGATATGTTTCATCCATAATCTTGGGTACATCATTACCAAAGGCCATGTATTTTGCCTCGATTGTGGATAATGTAACTATGCTTTGCTTTTTACTACATCATGAAACTAGACGATTTTTCAATAGTTGGCAACTACCACTAGTATTTTTCCTATCTATCTTAGAACCAACATAATTCGCATCAGAATAGCTTATGAAATTAAAATATTTAGAATATGGATACCATAAGTCATAGTTAGATGTTCCCTTAAGATATCTCAATATTCTTTTAACAATATTCATATGGGATTCCTTTAGGTCAGACTAGAATCTAGCACATAAGCATGTTGAAAAATATCTTGTTGAAAAATATCTAGATGGCTCATGGTTAGAAAAGTAAACTATTAATCATACCTATGCAAACGTTTTTGTCTACATTCTTACCATCATCATCAAGTTTTAGTCTAGTATTTGTACTTATGGGAGTGGCTACAGGGTTGCATTCACTTATTCCAAACTTCTTCAGAAGCTCCATTGTATATTTTTCTTGCAAGATGAATATTCCTTTCTAAGTTTACTTTACCTGAAGTCCTAAGAAAAAGTTGAGCTCTCTCATTAAGCTCATCTCAAATTCCTATTTCATTTTCTCGACAACTTTTGACAAAGTAAATCATTAGTAGCACCAAAAATAATGCCATCAACATACATTTGAACAATGAGAGAACTAGTTTCTTGGTGCTTTATAAACAATGTGGTGTCTAAGTTTCCAATAGAAAAACCATTGTTAATGAGAAAGTTGCTCAATATATCATACCAAGCCTTAGGGGCTTGTTTTAGTCTATATACAGCCTTTATTAGTTTAAAAACATGATAGGAAAATTTTTATTTTCGAAATCGGGGGTTTGCTCAACATAAACTTCATAATTTACGAATCTGTTTAGAAAATCACTTTTTACATCCATTTGATAGAGCATAAACTTTTTATAAGATACAAAGGCAAGAAACATTCTAATTAGTTCTAACCTTGCAATTGGAGCAAATATTTCATCGTAGTTAATGCTCTCTTGCTGACTGTAGCCTTTTGCTACCAATCTAGAATCATTTTTACTGACTTTACTGGTTTCATCGAGCTTATTTTTAAACACCCGCTTGGTATGAATGACTAGGTGATTTGATGGTCGTTTTACTAGATTTCATACTTCATTATTTTCAAACTAAACTAGTTTGTCCCTTATTGCTTCAATGCAGAATAGATCTTTTAGTGTCTCTTTGACATCTTTATGTTCAATCATTGAAATGAGAGCACAATTGGATTCATTTGGTGGAACTTGTCTAGCTTTAGATCTGGTAGTTATTCCAACTTGAGCATATCCAATGATTCTATAAGTAAGGTCACTAAAAGCATGTTTAAACTTTTTAGTTCTTTGTTCAGCCCTTTCTATTGAATTATTGGAATCAGTTTTGACAGTGGGATTTATTTCCTCAAATAATTCTAGTTCCTCTTGATTTGATATTAAAGGTCCAGGGTCTAGAATCTTGATTGGTTTTTTGAATCTTACAACTTCTTCACTTAAGATTTCCTCAACACAAGATGGGTTAGTCTCATCTTGAATTATTCTTTTCCTCTTATAAATATTTGATGGGTTTTGCTATGCATTGAGTAACCAACAAAGATAGCCTCATCAACTTTGGAATCAAACTTTGTCAAATAAACTTTATCATTAAGAATGTAATATTCGCAACCAAAGATACAAAAATAAGAAATATTTGGAACTTAACCATGTCATAATTCATTGGGGTTTCCCTCAAAAGTGGTCTTAAGAAAATACAATTTGACACATAACAAGGCATATTTAGCTTCACCTCAAAAGGATTTTGGAATATCATATTCATTAAACATGGTTCTAGCAACTTCTTGCAAAATTCAAATTTTACTTTCAACCACCCCATTTTGTTGGGGAGTCTTAGGAGTAAGAAAATCATGAATGTAACCATATTTTTCACAAAACGAAGTAAAGTTTATTTCATCAAACTCTGTTCCATGGTCATTTCAAATTTTCTTAATAAACTAACCCTTTTCATTTTGAAGTCTTTTTTTGAGTGAAACAAAAGCACTCAAAGCATCATTTTTATGAGCAAGGAAAAGAACCCATGAAAAACAAGTATAATAATCTACTATCACAAACACATATCTTTTTCCTCCAAGGGAAGCAGTTTTCATAGGCCTGAATAGGTCAATGTGTAGAAGTTCCAGCGGCCTAGACATTGTGACCTCATTTTTAGGTTTGAAAGATGTTCAAATTTGCTTCCTCTTTTGGCATACATCACATATCTTGTCCTTGGAGAAATTTAACTTTGGTATCCCTTTGATAAGGTCTTTCTTTGCGAGATAAGATATAAATTTCATATTTATGTGGCCCAATCTCCTATGCCATTTCTAGCATTCTTCATCTAAAATAGCTAAATACTCTATATTTTGACAAGTTAAATCATCAAGGGTTATATTATTAATATTTCCATCCCTAGTAGCAATAAAAATCAGTTTCTCATTTTGCTCAATAACACAGTGTGAATGATGGAATTTAACCTCATAACCTTTGCATAATTAACAGATACTAAGCAAGTTATACTTAAGGCCCTCAACAAGTCATACATTATTAATAGAAGTTCCTGTCTGCTTACCAATGGTATATTTACTTATTATGCATCCTTTTGTATTGTCTGTATAAAGAACAGTTCTTGCAGAATAATTGTTAAGCTTAAGGAACACGGATGCATCCCCCATCATATGCCTGGAACATCCGCCATCCAAGTACTACTTCTATTTTCAAGAATGTTCCTTAGCATGAACCTTAAAGAGATCAGTTTGTTTTAGGTCCCCAAACTATGTTAGATCCTTCATAGCTAGTACCAAATAATTTTCTTACCCAAACAAACTTAGTATCAATAAGCTTTTCAATCAGATATCTATAATTGACAAGACCAAATCTACCACAAGTAAAATAGGTTTTTCGAACTTTTCGAAATTCATTCTGGAAGTTGTTGAAACTAGTTTGGTATTTTTTTGATTTATGCAATTTCTAAATTTTTTACCTTTTTTAGCATTATGTCTAGGTGGAACATGCATATGTGTGTGTTTAAAACTTGTGGAATATTCACCTAGATCATCCTTAGTGTGCAAGTATTTTTCAACAACAATTTTTCCTTTGATTTCATGGCTCAAGTTTTCAATTTGTCTTTTCAAAGAATTATTCCCTTTAGTGAGCCAATCATTCATTTTCTTTTTGCATTCAGCATTAATGGTTTCTTTATTTTTAGCCATTTGCATTTCAAACTTATTTTTATGAGCCCCATCCAGTTCTTCCTACAAGTAATCCACTTTTTCCTACAAAGTTTTATTTTTATCAACAAGCATTTTGATATGAATTTCATAAAGCTTAAGCAATTTTTACATATCTTTATCAATTTCAATTTCATCACTGGAATCATAATCAGAACGTGAAGAGGTACTTGCTTGATTTACCATGAAGCAATTTTCTTCATTGTCAAATTGTTTGCCATCAGATTTGTTCCATGTGGTTGCCATCGCCTTTGCTTTGTCTTGTTTTGCATATTTCTTTAGTTAGTGATAATTTAGCTTTCAATGTCCAATTTCATTACATTCGTAGCAGTGAGGTGGCTCAGTATTTGGAGTTTCTAGACTAGTTCTTTTTAGTTTTGATCTATTATTTTGGAATCTCCTTTTGAGGTTCATAAGTTGATTTAATCTTCAAGAGATTAGAACTATTTCATCCTCAACCTAGTCCTCATCAAGATCTTCTAGAAGTTCTGAGTCAGAATCATGATCAGTATTAAAAGTAATATTTTTTTATTCAATAACATCATCTCATGGGATGTGAGAGATCCAATTAGTTCACCCATGATCATCCTGCTAAGATCACAAACTTCCTAAATAGTAGTAACTTTTAGCATCCATTCCTTGGGAAGTAATAAAAGAATCTTCAAGACTTGCTTATCTTTACTTATAGTTCTATTGAGTGCGAACACAAGATTTATAATTTCCATGAAACATGCGTACATTTAACTTAGGGTCTAATTAGGTTTCTTCTAGAACATTTCATACTTGTGAATGAGAAGAGCAATTTTCTCTTGTCGAACCTAACTAGTACTTTCATGAGTCACTTGCAACATTTTCCACATTTGCTTTGTTGTAGTGCATGTCCTGACTCAATTGTACTTCTTTTGGTGAGAGCACACGACAAAATATTTTTGGTCCTCACTTTCATTGAGATGTCCTTTTTATCATCATTAGTAAATTCACAACACTCCTTTAGAACCATTTGTTCATCTACTAATTTTGTTGGAATCATTGTCCCTACATTGACCATATCCTATAAATCAAAATTTAGGACAATTATGTATTCTTGAATCCAATTTCTCCATGTAGCACAGTTGCAACCATCAAACAATGGAGTCCAGTTGTGCAATTGCCCTTTTGCAAAGACATTAAGAATGTTAGTGGCCATGGGTCTTTTACTTTAATAATTACACCACAATATCGAGAACCAATACTCCAATGTCAATTGTGAATGATTAAAAGCCTCAGATGGGGGTGAATTAGGCCTAAGAGATTTTAATGTTGCAGAAGTTTATCACTTAAAATACTTTTTGACCTTTTAAAATAGTTTAAGTCTTTTGCAGAAAACTGTTTTAGTTACCGGCTAAAATTTGTAAGTACCAATTAAACTACTAGTCAGACCAGTGATAAATGAAGCAGTAAACTTGAAGTAAAATGACACTAGTATTCATAGAGGTTCGGCAAGTCAACTCCTCTGCCTATGTTTTCACTTAGGATTTTAAATATGTCAAATTAATTAATATGTAAGAATATTATCAAGTAATCACAATAATTTGACAGTGAAAGAAGTGATAAGTTAAGAAACACCCTAGTAGAGTGAAAAATTAGCTCTTCGCAAAGAAATAAACCAAAATCCTAGGTAGGATAAAGCAAATTCTAAAACACTGTGAAACTAGTTGCTTTGTAAACAAGTCTAGAGGAACTTTTGCAAGACTCACTTGCATAGCCTCTATGGACTAATGCACGAGTTGCCGTCACTCCATAAGGCAAGCTCTAGTTTTTTCTTCCAAATCAAAACTAAGAACACTATAGAAGATTCCTGATTGTACCGCTTTACTAGTTTCTTCACCTAAAGGTCCTTAGAGCAACTAAATACTAATTTGTTCTCTTCACGAAGCCCTTTAAGAGCAAGTATGACTTCCGTCACTCTTCACCACTAGGTCCTTCGAGACACAAACCATCTTGTCCTTATCTCCCCAAAGTCCATCAAAGGCAAGCTCCCCTTGATCTTCTTCACCACAAAGTTCCTCAAAAACACATGTAGACCAAGGAATTAGCAACAATTAAGCACAAAGCGTGTATAAAAGTATCACACAACTCCTCAAGATTCCTAACAAAGTTCTTTCCTGACTTAGTGATTCACACCCTGCAATGCTGTATATTTTCACTTTTATATGCTCATGTCCAATGACTATAATTTTTTATTAAGGTAAGTATTCATTGGAATTAAATAAAGAAACAAAATATTTTAACAAACATGCATTAGTTCCTTAAATTGTGGATGTATCAATGATTTTATCATGATATGATTTCTTTCCAAGTTATAGAGATGTGAATCAAACTAGAATCATCATGAAATCGTTTAATTATGGAAAGCAAATTCTAGCAGATAAACATATTCCAACAAATAACATGTAAACAAATTCCAACAAATAATAAGAAAAGATATTCATGCTTTCAGCACATAATTCTAGAAATGTAATTTTGTCATAATCAAAACTACATACATCATCAAGGGGTTAACATCATGCAATGTCACATATCTACTAAGCATACCATCATAGACATCAGAGGCAAGAAGCTTTGGGTGAGACAATGGTAAGCAAAATAACAATCATAGTTTCACGTTGCCTAAGCAACAATAAAAATGCTTATGTGATTGTAGTCCTTTACTAACAAAAAATAGTTGAAAAAGGTATACTTTCAATTTATTTGGTAACTATTGGTTCTTAATTATTCATGATAATATAGATAACTCTATCATGTATCCCTCACTTGACAAACTTGGCCAATTCTTCCCGTGGCTAAACTAAACACAAATATCCTTCAAATGAATCTCTTAAACACCTTAGGAGGAGTATAAACTTTCTTATGGTATTTTTCAAACAAGTAGGGGTCACTTATTATTGGCTCTATATTTCAACATTTTGGACACATAAAGGATCCTCATAGTGTGTATTGTAATCTCATATAATCTTAAGAATTATATGAAGACATGGAACAAAAAGTTGACAAAAAATAGAAGAAAAAGGCTAAAATGTATTTTGGCTTAGAGTCTAGTCAAAGAATATCAAAAAATGAAACTACACTACTATTATGCAAGCCAAAATGGAAACAAAAAAATAGCTAGCATTCAACATGAGTCATAATTCTGACCTTTCTTACTTTTTTGCCTCTCTCTTTCATCAAGCATAGGCATAAGTCATAGAAAACTCTCCTACTTCATGTCTACCTCTCCTACATAAATTCATCTCAACATATTTAATTTCAAGTTGTAGTATTAGTATAAATTCCTATTATCTACTAAACAACATCTGTACAAACATTAAAAGATTTCTACAACTTCTACATTTGATTTCTACAAGTCTAAAGCATGTCATATTGCATCTAAGATTATATGGGCAATCATATCTGTTAAATACAAATAAGTGCATTAGGTCAACATACCAATGCAAAATATATAGAAGAAAAAAAGAAACCAGTCATAGATTATGATAATATTTTCAAGGTAGTTTCATTATAGTGAACAATATTCAAGCCTCCAAATAAAAAATGAAATTATTCTCTATATACTAAAAAGAAATTTAAAGAATTATGTCTCTAACTTTGAAAATATACTCTAAGTGAGCAATAACTTGAATGTTCATTATGAAGAAACCTCCAAGCAAAAGGAAAAGACAACTTAATAGAAATAGTTCTATATGTTGGAATAGTGCCCTGCAAGCTAATGAGATTAGCCTTGTACAAGTCCAAAGCCTTTAAAAAGTTCAAAGAGTACAAGAATAAAGTAGAAAAACAAAAAGGGACTTAGTTTTAAAGCCTTTTGATTGGATCAAAGGGGTGGATACTTTAGTACCGTATTCTTGGATTATCTAAAGGAGAATAGGATTCTATCTCAATGGACTCCATCTGGCACACCCCAACACAATAGAGTAGCCAAAAGAAGACACCATACCTTTTTGAACATGGTAGATTTCATAATGAGCTTCTTCAATATGTCTGTATCCTTTTGAGGATATGCCTTAATGACATTAGTGAAGTTACTAAGAGTAATACCTTCAAAGTTGGTACCAAAAACACCATATGAGATATAGCATAGGAAAGCACCCTCTTACTACTATCTGGGGTTTGGGGATCTCCTGCCTACGTAAGACAGACAATGGGAGATAAATTGGATAGTTGATCCACCTTGTGCAAGCATATGTGATACCCAAAAGAGTCTATGGGCTATTACTATTATGATTTCTTGGGACAAAGTGTGTTTGTTTCAAGAGACGCCACCTTTTTGGAAAAGAAATTTCTATTAAATAGAAAGGCCATTATTGTTGAACTTGATCAAGTTCAAGATGATCAATAAATCCCACAGGTGGTAAAAATAAATAAATATTAAAGAGCCTAGTACATAATCTCTAATAAGGTCAGACCAGATTAAAAAGTAACCCAAAAAGTTTAGATTTCTTCATGAGTTGAGTCAATCAGATAGAGATCTGAAGATCTATGAGAAAGCTATGTTGGATATAGATTTGAGACAATAGCTTGAAGCCATGAGATCCGAAATGAACTCCATGTACTAAACAATGTATGGACTTTGGTAGATCCACTAAAGGGAATAGTTCCCATCGATTACAAGTGGATCTATCAGTGAAAGCTTAGGGTAGATGGAAAAGTGGCAACTTTTAAGGTGCGACTAGTGGCAAAAGGTTACACTCAAAAGCTCAGTATCAATTTTGAGGAAACATTTTCACTAGTCGCTATGTCTAAGTCTATTCATATTTTACTTTCCATAACCACATATTATGACTATGAGATACGGAAAATAAAGGTTAAAACCACTTTCCTCAATGGTGACATTGAAGAAGAAATCTACATGGAGCAACCACCAGGTTTTACATCCAAGGAGATTAAGCAAAAGGTTTGCAAACTCTAAAGGTCTATTTATAGACCCAAAACTTAGAACATATGTTTTGATTAGAAAATCAAATCGTTCGGCTTTATCAAAAATATGTATGAACCATGTGTGAGCAAGAGGCTAGTAGGAGTAATGTACATTTTATTATGTTTTATGTTGATGACATACTTCTCATTGAGAATGAGATAGAAATGTCAAAGTGTACTAAAGCATTGTTATCTACATAATTCTCCATGAAGGACTTGGGAAATACATCTTGTATATTGGGAATACGTATCTATAGAAATAGTTCAAAGAGGATACTAGGGCTTTCCTAAACCCCATAAATTAACAAAATACTAAAATGTTCTAGTATAGAAGAATCCAAGAGAGGATTCCTTCCGATGGGACATGGCATTCATCTCTCAAAGTTTATAGTCCCCAACCAAGACTGAGGAAGACAAATAAAAAATACCTCACATACCAGATGCCTCCACCATTTAAAGCATAATGTATGCAATTCAATGTACTAAATCGAATGTAGCACACTCACTAAGTGTTATGAGTAGGTTCTAATCTAATCCTAGTGAGAAGCACTGGATAGCCATAAAAATAATCCTTAAGTACTTAGGAAGAACTAAAGACTTGTTTTTGGTATACGACAATGGAAAATTGAAACTCACGAAGTTTTTAGATAATAGTTTCCAATCCAATATAGATGACCTAATATCCACTTTTGGATACATATTTTGCCTTAATGGTGGCATGTTGTGTTGGAAGAGTTCCAACAAGACACCATGGCCCATATAACCATTAAGGTGAAATACTTTATGGTTTTGAAAACCACAAAGAAAAGTGTTTGGATAAAAACTTCTTCCAAAGGTTAGATGTAGTGCCTAACGTGCATGAGCCTGCTATTGTCTTTGGAAGATAATATAGGACTTAAGCTAAGATATCATCAATAATCCAAACATATTAAATTCATTATCATTGAATATATGATATCAACTGATAGAGGTAACGACTAAGTGGATAAATGTTGCCTCAGAAGAAAATATAGCAGAACCACTGTATTAACCCTAAAAGCTAAAGGTCTTTGGAGGATATCTTATGAAGATGGATTTCAAGGCCATAGGGTATTGACTTTAGTACAAGTGGGAGATTGTTGGAATAATACCTTGTAAGCCAATGAGATTGACCTTGTATAAACTATTACCTTGTAAACACATCTTGATTGAATGATATTCTCTATATAGCCACCTTTATCTTATGCTCTATTATACTTCACCTGTATTTGGATGAAGCCCTTAGATCACCTAAGATTGCGGGACTTGATTTGGTGATCATAGAATATGTTTCACATAGTCGTGATCTTAAAACGTCCAAGTCATAGAATCTTATGAGACAAGGCATCTAAGATCTGAATAGACTTAAACTAATGATGCATAAATCCAAGGGTTGGAAATTGCTCCATTCCATGAGCAACTATATGAGATACGAGTGCATGTCAATGCGTGTTTGTTAGAGAACAAGGCACTAAAGACCCATTGTAGAATCCACTAAATAGCCATAGTGGCAAGTTGGTAGTGCATAGTTCTCCTATTTATGCTAGCGCATATTATTAGTCCTCTGACCTAAGGGTCCATAGTAACCTTGTGTTTGGTCCTCATGCTTTGACCCTTCCTTGACCACTTAGCAGGTCTTTAAAGTTAAGATTAGGTATAAGCTATCTAGTATGGAGGTTTGTGAGATCCAAAATAAAATCTGACTACTCGTTTTTGTGAAAGGTGAGTGCATCTCCTATGTGTTCTATAATGATCGATTCCAAGAAATCCTTGCACAAGGTGGTGAGACAATTTGAAAAAAGAGTTTTCCAAATGTGATATCACACAACAAAATTAAAAATAAAGAATAAAAATATAGTATCAAGGCTATTAAGAAGCCAATAAATATCTTATCCTAGGCCTCTTTTAGGAGATAAGAGACAGAAGGGCAGTATTTGCATGGTTCCACGGGTTCTTCAAGAGCATTCATTTCAGTCAATTAGTTGGGCTCCATAGGTTTGAGGTTGGACGTTAACCTTGGAGATTGGGCACTCTTCAATTATTGAGATTAATTGAATTGAGTCACTTAGTTTAAAGGAGTTTAAACTAAAGTGAATATTTGATATTTCAACAGTCACAAAGAGTTGTGAGCCCATGATCAATAAATGGTAAATCCTAATGAGTCACACACAAAAGCCAACGGCATGGTCTATTAAAGGAAGGAGAATTTTTTGATAGTTTGAAAATTCATGATCAATTTTTGGATGAGGCAAAATTGTAGTTATTTTGACTTGATCAATTTAATTGTTAAATTGGTCAAATTAATTCAAGATTTAAATTAATATCAATTAATTAAAAGTAAATTAATTGATATCACATGACTATCAATTGATCAAAATTAATTTAAAGGTTGAGTTAATTTTAACTAGCTTAAATCATTAAGCGTTTTAACTTAAGAGTTAAGACAAATGATTAATAATTAAATTAGAGTATTTTAATTTAATTAAGTTGGGGAGATAATTTTTGGCAAAATTATTAAATGAAGAGTTCATTTGATAAGAATTAGAATTTAATTGCAAAATATTTCATTAGATGAAATTTATGCTTCAATTAAATTCACTAATCCCAAAATTAATGGCCACCTAAGCAAGGGACACTAGGCATCACTTCCTTGTGATAGGTGTGTAACCATTCCTATATATAGATATAGTGAGTGGCTGGCCAAGTAGAGCATATGGTGGGCACATTTTGTGTGATATTCTCCCAGCAATATTGTGTAGTGAAAATCTAAGTTGTTAGTCTCCTATCACTCTGTCCTCTCCCTCCTCCTTCCACCACAATATTCTCAACCTTCCTCCCTTCATTATCTGTAAATATTCCAACCTTTCTATAGAGAATAGGCCATTAATTTGGTGTGTGGACGTTTGCACTAGACGCAATCTAGTTTAGTTGCTTTTTACTCTTAACTAGAGTTGTTTCTGGCAGCTAATTTTAGCCTCTGGTTGGAGTATCTATGGAGTTTTGATCAGCCTAAAATTTGGACTATAGAATTTTCAAAGGATTGAGGAGTTCTAGTTAAAATTTCAGCCCAAACGGAGAAGTCTATCTAAGGGAAAAAGGCGGGGATCCTGCTGCGCTGATGAAGAGCCCATTTGACGGTAGGAAAGAGTTTAACTCTTGCTCTTCTAATTTTCTGCCTTCACCCAGGTATTTTCCCTTTCTAAATCTGAATCTTATGCATGTCTTGATCCTTTTGGTGTTTTGTGGGCTAGTTTATTCTATTTTTGTTGAAAATATCTAAATCCCAGGGCCACACAAACCTTCAAGCGGTATCGGAGCCATATTCTTGCATGGATTTGGATTTTGCTTGGCTTGGATGATTAGTTTTTGGAAGAATTGATCAAAATCACCATGTACTTGATCCATATGATAGGTTGGAGTGTATGGATGATCTTGCTTGTGGCTCCCTGATGATGGATTGAATCATGCTATTGTATGCTTTAATTGTTAAGTCACGTGATAAGCATGTTTTGATTCAATATTCTGATGTTGAAATTTTGATTTTGCATTGGTGAATATTATATTCTGATAAGGCATGTTATCAATGGCCTTAATTTCATTTTGGTCATTTTTGGGTCCAATAGGATTCGAAATAATTACAGATTTTTTAAGAATATGATTCTTGCTCAAACTAATTTTTCAAGCATCTTTGGGCACTTGATATTTCAATTTTAAAAGGTGATTTAATCTGAAATCTTCATCAATATTGTGTGTTTTGATATTTACAAGTTGTTCTAAAAATCTTGGAGCACAAAAGTTGAGCCAAAAATGGCTTAGTTCGCACTTGACCCTAAAACAGGGGTGCTGCCGATAATTGGCAGCTCTTGGCAAGGTTGTGACCATTTGGTTGCTGCCCAACCTTGAACTTGCCTCGGCTAGCAATGCCCTATTTGGTCTTGAGTGAATTTAAAGTTTTTTAGATTTCTTTAGTGACTGAGGTGGTGTTGAAACGCACATAATGGTTGCACAAATGTTGTGCAAACTCTCAAAAATATACTGGACACATTTGATTGCATTTAAAACTTGCTTAAGTTGATCTCCAAATATGGAAAAAATATGATGCATAAATGTTATGCTTGTTTTTACATGACCAATTATTTGTTAATTTGATTAGCACTTAATTGTTAGAATTGAATGTCAATTCATGATTTATTTATCATTCATTTAAATATTGAATGAAAGATAAATAAATGGGGATGACCATGAGCCTCTAATATTGATTTTATTTATTTCAATTGATGAAATGGGTTGTATGAAATGGGGCTTGCATATCTCTTGTTCTATCTTACAAAAGTTATGAGAGTAGAACCATTAGGAGTGAAGGTTTCCATTTGTGTAAATGTAGCATAAAGCAAGGAGTCCTATGGAGATATAGAGACCATTTGAAAATTCATGAATGTATAGAATACTCTCATGTAATAGTTTAGTTTAATTCAGCCCATTTAAAATTAACCAAGTGATGCACCTATGGCTCTAAGTGTATCACTTGATTAAGCTCATGGTTATCCCACCCTAGGAGCATGCTAGGCTATTTACTTAATTACACTTTTCATATCCTATTAATGTATGTGATGTATGATTAGGATACAAAGAACCTAAATAAGAAGATTAAATAATGAGATCATTGCAAGAAAAAGTCCTACTTAGAATGTCTATGTGTATTCAAATATCAAGTTTAAAAGGATAAAAATTAAAAAAGTTTTAATTAATTCAAGCCCTCCACCAATAGTGTATGCTATGACGATGCTACCAATTTTGTGTAATGGCACTCAATTATGGGGGTCAGACTTAGGACGAAAGCTATGAATATACACTTAGCATGAGATGCACATTTGACTTAAGAACCCTCACGCATTAGCACTTGATCATGGGGGATGTCGTGAGGCCATCTTGAATCAAAGTATGATTGGTGGGTTGGACTTAACACTTAGTAGTATAGATGGCATATGGTCGCATGGATCTATATGGAAAGTGAGGCAAAATATATCAAGAGTTGCATAAGATGCAATTAGCAAAAGCTGCTTACCCGTAATTGCTCATGAATAGCACTCAATCATGGGGGTCTATTGGCAAGTCCTTGGAATCTTAATTCTCACTAGAAAATTTGATTTCCCGAATTCTTCTTGGGGTAAAGAATTTGATAAAATAGTGGGAGAAAAACATGCTTGAAAGACCATGAACATGTTTTTAATATCAAATTCAATCACATGCTTATATTCTCTTTTCCGCCTTTGAGAATTTTTGAAATCTCAAGAATGGCTAATAATTCCATTCAATGTTATTTTGCAAACCAATAAACCAATCAGGCCAAACTTCCACGATTGACTTAACCTCAACAATCATTCTAGATTCTTACAAGCGAATATAGGTCCTACATCATGGTACTCCTAATCCCTTTGGAATTAATGTAGATCTAGAGAAACATGAAAGGTTCATGAATTAGGCTTAGGATCATCCTATCCCTTAGTCTCATGATGGCATCTACAAACTCTAAAAGTCTCAAGGACACATGAATGGTACCTCGGTTAAACTTTACAAAAAGTTGTAAAGCAAACAAGGTATGAGAAGTTCATGTTGTCAAAGGAGAGTTTTCATGCTATGATGGATGGGAAGTCATATGTCATTGACTATAGTCTAAAGATGATTAGGCTTGGAGAAGGTTTTTTTCTACTTGGACGTAGTGATGGACAATGATCTCCATAAGGATTTGATCCTCCCATCCTTGTCAAGTTTTATCGATCAAAGTGTTAATCTAGAAGGAGAATACCACGATAAGAGCAAGCCTTTGACACTTGTTTCCTCCTCCAAGTCTATGGGCCCTAGAGGTGCTAGAAAAGGAGGTAAAAGGAAAAATTATTCTTCCTCGAAGGATAAACAATTATCAAAGGTATTCGGAGGGGTCAAGACGATTATAGAGAAAATAGTCGATATTATTTGTTTCTACTTGGGCAAAATAAGCCATTGGAAGCACTACTACAAAGAATACCTTGCAAACCTTAAAAGGCATATGTACTTCATTGAAGTGCATTTTAGGTTAAATTCTTTCTCATAGATGTATGATATTGCATGTGATTCTTTTCTTTATAAGTGGTTATAAAGAATAGAAAAAAGAATAAAATCATGTGATGTGAATATGATCCACCGCCTTGTCTAAGAGCAAGAGTTGGTCCAAAGCTGAAGGTGTATAATAAGTTAGACTTAGAGAACTTCATACTTGTATTGGACCTTTGTTATAACGTACCATATATTTTTGAGAACATTATTTCAATTCCTATTGGATAGCGAAGGACTTGATCCTTTTATATTAAATGGGAGATTAAGGGCATTAAAGAATGGGTTCTTTAATTGTTCATGGTACACTTAACAAAGGATTGTACATATTGCATTCTTAACCATCACTAATTCACTTTCAACTAAGTAAGCAAATTAGATATCTGGGGTAATGCCATGATGTGACATATAAAACTTGGGCATACGGAGAAAATAGGATAAACAAGATGGAAGCTCTCAAAGCACTAAATGACAGTAGTATTGAGGACCTTCCTACTTGTGATTCTATTTGAAGAGAAAATTGACCAAGGCTCCATTTATGGGAAATATGGGGTGCTCCACAAATCCTTTGGATTTAATCCATACGGATATTTATGGTCCACTAAGAGTTAATAGGAGAGAAAGCTACTCTTACTTCATTACCTTCATCGATGATTATAGTCAGTTTGGACATGTGTATCTTATGAAGTACAAGTCTAAAACCTTTAAGAAGTTCAAAGAGTACAAGAACGAAGTAGAAAAATAAAAAGAGACTAAGTATTAAAGCCTTTCAATCAGATCGAGGAGGTGGATACTTTAGTACTATATTCTTGGATTATCTAAAGAAGAATGGAATTCTATCTCAATTGACTCCATTGGCACACCCCAACACAATAGAGTAGCTGAGAAAAGACACTGTACTTTATTGGACATGATAGGTTCCATAATGAGCTTCTTCGATGTGTCTGTATCCTTTTGAGGATATTCCTTAATGACAGTAGGGAAGTTACTAAGAGTAATACCTTCAAAATCGATACCAAACACCATATGAGATATAGCATGGGAAAGCACCCTTTTTTCACTATCTAGGGTTTGTGGATCTCCCGCCTACATAAAAGGGATAGTAGGAAATAAGTTGGATAGTAGAATCCACCTTGTGCAAGTTTGTGGGATACCCAAGAAAGTATATGGGTCATTACTATTAAGATTCCTCGGGATAAAGTGTGTTTATTTCAAGGAACACCACATTTTTGGAAAAAAAAATTCTATTGAATAGAAAGGGCATTATTGTTGAACTTGATAAAGTTCAAGATGATTAATAAATCCCACAAGCAATAGAAATAAATAAATATCAAAGAGCCTAGCACACAACCTCTGAGAAGGTCAGACCAGATCAAGAAGTAACCCAAAATGTTCAAATTTCTTCATAAGACAGGTCAATAGGATAGAGATTCGAAGACCTATGAGGAAGCTAAGTTGGATATAGATTCAAGATGTTAGCTTGAAGCCATGAGATCCGAAATGGATTCAATGTACTCAAAAAAAGTATGAATTTTGGTAGATCCACCAAAGGGAATAGTTCCCATCAATTGCAAGTGGATTTATAAGTGAAAGCTTGGGGTAGAAGGAGAAGTGGTGACTTTTAAGGCGTAACTAGTGGCAAAAGATTACACTTAAAGATTTGGTATCAATTTTGAAGATACTTTTTCACCAGTTGCTATGCCTAAGTCCATTCAAATTTTACTTTCCATAGTCGTATATTATGACTGAGATATGGAAAATTGAGGTAAAAACCACTTTCCTCAATGGTGACATTGAAGAAGAAATCTACATGGAGCAACCACATGATTTTATATCCAAGGAGGGTGAGCAAAAGGTTTGCAAACTCTACAAGTCTATTTATGGACTCAAACAAATGTCCGAAACTTAGAACATACATTTTGATTAAAAAGTCAAATCGTTTGGCTTTGTCAAAAATGTGTATGAACCATGTGTGTGCAAGAGACTAGTAGGAGTAGTATACAGTTTATTGTGTTTTATGTCGATGACATCCTTCTCCTTAAGAATGAGGTAGGAATGTCTGAGTGTACTAAAGCATAGTTATCTACATAATTCTCCATAAAGGAATTGAGAAATGCATCTTGCATATTAGGAATACGTATTTACAAAGATAGATCGAAGAGGATGCTGGGGCTTTCCCAAACCCCATACATTGACAAAATACTAAAAAGTTCTAGTATGGAAGAATCCAAGAAAGGATTCCTTCCCATAGAACATGACATTCGTCTCCCGAAGTTTATGGCCCCCAAGACTGAGGAAAAGAAACAAAGAATATCTCACATACCTGATGTCTCCACTATTCGAAGCATAATGTATACAGTTCAATGTACTATTATGAGTAGGTTCCATTCCAATCCTACATTGAGTCATTGGAAATCTATAAAAATAATCCTTAAGTACTTGGAAAGAACTAAAGACTTATTTTTGTAATACGGCAATGGAGAATTGAAACTCACAGAGTTTTTGGATATTAGTTTTCAATCCAATTTAGATGACCTAATATCCACTTTTGGATACATATTTTGCCTTAATGGTGGCATGTTGTGTTGGAAGGGTTCCAACTAGACACCATGGCCTATATAACCACTAAAATACTTTGTGGTTTTGGAAACCACAAAGGAAGGTGTTTGGATAAAAACTTCATCCAAGGGTTGGATGTACTGCCTAGCATGCATGAGCTTGCTATTGTCTTTGGAAGACAATATAGGACTTGAGCCAAGATCTCATTAATGATCCAAACACATTCATTATCATTTAATATATGGTATCAATTGATAGAGGCGATGACTAAGTGGATAAATGTTGCCTCATAAGAGAATATAGCAAAACTACTATATTAACCCTAAAAGCTAAAGGTCTTTGGAGGACATCTTATGAAGATGGGTCTCAAGGCCACAAGGTATTGACTTTAGGGCAAGTGAGAGATTGTTGGAATAGTATCCTGCATTCAAACTAATGAGATTAGCCTTGTACAAACTATTACTTTGTAAAACAATCTTGATTGAATGATATTCTCTTTCTGTTTTGCTCTATTATACTTCACTTGCATTTGGATGAAGCCCTTAGATCACCTAAAATTGAGGGACTTAGCTTGGTGACCATGGAATAAGTCTCACACGATCGTGATCTTAAAACTTTCAAGTCATAGGATATTATGAGATGGGGCATCTAAAATTTGGATAGACTCGCACTAACATTGAATAAATCCAAGGGTTGGATATTACTCCATTCCATGAGCAATTGTATGAGATACGGGAGATGTCAATGAGTGCTTGTTAGAGAAAAAGGCACTAAAAAGCCACCGAAAAATCCATTAGATAGCCGTAGTAGCAAGTCGGTAGTGGCTAGTTCTTCTGCTTACGCTAGTGCATATTATTAGTCCTCTGACTTGAGAGGCCATGGTAATCTTGTATTCGATCCTCATGCTTTGACTCTTCCTTGACTACCTAATGGGTCTTTTGGGTTGAGATTAGGTATAAGCTACTTAGCATGAAAGTTTGTGAGATTCAAAATGAAATCCAACTCCTCGTCATTGTGAAGGGTAAGTGTCTCTCCTATATGTTCTATAATGATCGATTCCAAGAAATCCTTACGTAAGGTGGTGTGGCAATTTGAAAATGGAGTTTTCCAAAGGTGACGTCACACAACAAAATTGAACATTAAGAATAAAAATATAGTATCGAGACCATTAGAGAGCCAACAAATATTTTGTCCTAGGCCTCTTTCGGGAGATAGGATACAGAAAAACCATATTTGCATTGTACGTGTAATGCTAGAATGGTTCTGTAAGAGCATTCATTTTGGTCAATTAGTTGGGCTCCATGGACTTAAGGTTGGACATGTAGCATCGAGATTAGATACTTTTCAATTAATGAGATTAATTGAATTTAGTCACTTAGTTTAAAGGAGTTTAAACTAAAGTGAATATTTGATATTCCAAAAGTCACAAGGAGTTGTGAACCCATGTCCAATGAATAGTAGAATCTAATGGGTCACACACAAAAGCCAATGACATGGTCTATCGAAGAAAGGAGAATTTTCTTAGAGTTAGAAAATTCATGATCGATTTTTGGATGAGGCAAAATTGTAATTATTTTGGTTTGATCAATTTAATTGTTAAATTGGTCAAATTAATTTAAGAGTTAAATTAAGATCAATTAATTAATTAATTAATTGATGTCGCATGACTATCAATTAGTCAAAATTAATTTAGGGATTGAGTTAATTTTGACTAGCTTAAATCTTTAAGCATTTTGACTTAAGAGTTAAGTCAAATGATTATTAATTAAATTAAAGTATTTAATTTAATTAAGTTGGGGAGATAATTTTTTGGGAGAATTATTAAATGAAGAGTTCATTTGATAAGAATTAGAATTGAAGTGCGAGACATTTCATTAGATGAAATTTGTGCTTCAATTAAATTAATTAATCACAAAGTTAGTGGCCACCTAAGCAAGGGACACTTGGCATCACCTCCTTGTGGTAGGTGTGTGACCACTCCTATATATAGATATAGTGAGTGGTTGGCCAAGTAGAGCATATGGTGAGCACATTTTATATGATATTCTCCCAACAATATTGTGTTGTGGGAATCTAAGTTGTTAATCTCCTATCACTCTCTCATTCTCCCTCCTCCTTCCACCACAATATTCTCGGCCTTCCTCCCCTCATTCTTTGGAGATATTCCAGCCTTTCTATAGAGAATAGGCCATTGATTTGGTGTGTGGATGTTTGCATTAGAGGTAATATAGTTTGGTTGCTTTTTGTTCTTGATTAGAGCTGTTTCTGGCAACCAATTTTGGCCTCTAGTTGGAGTACCTATGAAGTTCTGATTGGCCTAAAATTTGGACTGTCGAATCTTCAAAAGGTTGAGGAATTCCAATTAAAATTTCAGCCCAAATGGAGAAGTCTATCCAAGGGAAAAATGGTGGTGATCCTGCTGCGCTGGTGAAGAGCCCATTTGACGGTAGGGAAGAGTTTGACTCTTGCTCTTCGAATTTTCTGCCTTCACCCAAGTATTTTCCCTTTCTAAATCTAAATTCTATGTATGTCTAGATCCTTGTAGTATTGTGTGGAGTACTTTATTCAGCATTTTTTGAAAATATTTAAATCTTAGTGCCACACAAACCTTCACTATATAAGAAAATATACCTATAAATCATCCAAGCTTGGTGTATATTTCCTATTCTTCCCTTACCCACAAATGCTAGAATATATTTCGTAAGTGAGTGTGTGTGTGTGTGTGTGTGTGTGTACGCATGTAATCACAAGAGAAATCATATCGAATTTTGCTACAAAGTATCTCCAATGACGTCGACTTCACTACAAGAAATCACCCTTCACCAATGGAAAACTTCATCACAATATTTAATGAAATTCATCATAAAACATGATTCTTTGATGGATTTATTCCATCACAGATCCATTAGTATATACCTCATCGCTGATTAGTTGTGACAGAAGTAAAGTCCTTCATAGAGTTAATTTTGTGATGAAATTTCTATCATTAATTAATAAATATTTCATTACAAAAATATGTTTAAAGTTATAAAATTTGTGACAAACTATTTTGTGATGGACTTTTCCATCATGAGTTGGTCACTAAATTAAGAAAATAAATTCTGACCTATGAAAAACTCAATATAAAATCTATCACTAAATTTGTCACTAAATCAACAAAATAATGTCTTATTAGTGACCAACTTAAATCTCAATTCTATCACAATGCAATCCAAATCCCATCACATATTACAAAAAAATTAAATAGTAAATTTAGAATAATATCACCTCCTACCTTACTGATACCTCAATACAACCTAAATCATATCCCAAAAAATATTAAAGCACAATAAGATCAACCATAAAGTATGACAATAAAGAAAATTCATTTAACAAAACATAATCATAAAAAAGAACAAAACTACAATCTCCAAGACTCAACATCCTTAACTAACACTCTATAATATCCAAGATCATAGTATTCATGTAATGTTATTTGACCAAAAATAGTAGTCAAGGGAGAATACTAACTAGCTAATCCTAACTATCCTTGTCTCTTTCCCTACCAACTAAGATATTTGGCTTATTGCATTTTAAACCAATGCACTTTCCAAGCTTCAAAATCTCACCTTTTAAAATGAAACAATGAATACCAGCTTGATATTTCATGCTTTGTTGCAACCAATTCAAACTGAGTTGATGCTAAATCTGAATGAGATTGGTTAAATCAAACTGAACATCTTGCAATGATTGGCATAGTTAGCTTAGATGCATTGAAAAAAGCATATCTCAATAAATGGTGTGATCTTTTTTAATTAAAAAATCCTCTAGCTCCGAATAAAACAATGAGAATTTAGTTTCCGACAAATAGAACGGATGATCAAATCCACAAAGATTAAATTATTGTAATTTAAGAAACCTGTAAACCACGAATAAATCAACAATATGTCTTAAGTAAAATGCAATTAGTCTATCTCATAATGCACATGGTGCTTTAAGGAACTAAAATCAATTCATTAGTTCACCAAAATCCAACTCAAATTACATGGGAAACAACAATCATATTAAAGAATTTTGAACTGTGGATCCCAACACAAAATCAAACAAGACAAAGGAAAAAGAACGTACATCTATATCTCAACAATATGAAATAACAATTACATAAAAATGTCACATGCATTTACAATTCTAAAAACTTATTCTAGAAAACTAAAGAATTCAAACAATAATTTCAGCTAGAATGTTAGCTCATTCCGAAAGCATAAGTGAAGAGAGAAAGGAACAAGTAATGTTCCACTTCTGTTTCCACTTCTATAATGCAAATGCAAACCATATATAATAAATAAGAATTGTTGGTACCCTAATTTCCTTGAGAGATACAAAGGTAAAATGGTTGATGACTGCATGAAGTGATAATCACATTAAATTTTATAGACCAAAAGAAAAGGAACAAGTAAATAATGATGACCCATGAAGTGATATCTCGAGAAAGCAAAACCATACCCCAACATTTGTCTCTTCACTATGAACCTCCCATAGCCCAAATATAAAAGAAAAACACATTCATCTGTTCTATATCATCCACAATCACTAATTTCTCAAGCCAAATTTCCCTATCTTCACCCCTCTCTTCCCCCAAGTCATGCACAATTGCAAGTAAAATCAAATACTATATATTGGATTACAAAATCAAAACCAAGTTAATTTATTGTACAGAAAAATTAAACAATCACGACTCGTAGATCTTCAAAACAATGCACCAACACATCGATACAAGGATAACAATTTCAGCTCATGATAAAACCATTAACATAGCTAGAGCATATCTAGAAAAATATAATTTCCTTAAATAGAAAAGCTCACAAGATCATCTTGAATTTTTCATTTACAAATTCACCCTTTCCTTTTTGTGTCGGTGAGCTCAAAAAGATCTAAGTGAGTAGGCTTACAAGAATCAACTCCTACAAGCATACAAAGATCTCTTCTATTAATACATTGCTAAACTTTATAGAGATATTGAATTTATGCGTGGAAAGGAAGATGTAATTTTCTTTTGGTGTCATTAAGCTCAAAAAGCTCCAAGTGAGTAGGCTTACAAGAATCAACTCCTACAAGCATACAAAGATCACCAATATTAATACATTGCCGAACTTTTTAGAGATATTGAATTTATGCATGCAAAGGAAAATGTAATTTTTTATTCCTTCGAGATATTGAATTTCCGTATGAAACGTTCAAAGAGAACAAGAATACCAAAGTGCAAATGGAACATTGGGTTATAGCTTTAATAGTTTTAGGTGGGGCCAATTGAGATTGCAATACCATAGAACTTGTGTTGCAATTGAAATTTCCCCTCTTTGCAAATACAATGCAAGAATGAGTTATAATGCAAGACAAGGAAAAAAAAAATAAAGAACTTAAAAGTCGTAAACCTTCGTTCGAAAAATGCCAAGAACAAAGTCCGTTGAATCAATTTTAGAGTACATGATCACAATATTCTAGGAAAACTCAAATATTTTTCAACCAATTGCATATTGCCATAATAGTCATCTTTATTCTTATTCTTTCCCATACAATATTGGAACATAACCTTCCATCATCTCCTAGGTTCATAAAAATATTAAGTTAACGAGTAGAGAACAAAATGATGGCTTGGATATCTTAAAATATACAAATGTTAAATCTAACAAACCTAATTAACACTGAGAAATTTCACCAATCCATCTTCTTTCTACTTGTTAAATCCAAGATCTTGGGTCTCCCTATAAAAAGTGGGCAGAATGTTTGTTCTTATTCACTAGCACAACCAAGTCTACATCATTAAAAGGCCAAAGTGGCTAAAGATGCAAAACTTACCAACAGTGTTTTCCAGGGAGAGAACATGAAAGGAAGATACTGCTATCTGTTAATCAACTAACTTAAAACAACTTATATAAGAAATTTCCTCTAATACCTGTAAGAATTTTTTAAATCCAGAATATGATTCCTAAAATCATCACTTTAGTCTCTTTACAAGGTATGGTATGATTTTTTTTTTCTCCTTTTTGAATGATAAATGTTTTTATTCATTGATGCACGTAACCAAGGCAAATGAAATATTTAGATGTAAAGCTACAGAGGAAAAATATTGACCTTGTTAAGAATTCAAACATAGTAAAAGCCTACTAATGCAATGCAACAAATTCAACAACTGTTTTTCAACTTTTGGTCCGCAGTGGTAGTGTCACCATTGCTTATCTACAACTTATGCACCAAGACTAATAAAATGCTACCAATTATTCTAAATCAAGACATACTAAAGAGTACGAGAGCAAACAAAACACCCACACATAAATGAGATTCAACCCCAAAAACCTGTCAACTATAGAATTTTAGAACTCAATGTCACCAATTAGGCAACTCCTTATTTGCGCAACACACTTGCTTAGAGAGAATCTAGTTCTATCACAAATCCATATTGAGATGGTCAGACTCCAAAATAATGAAATAGGTACTTCTAATATGAAATCTTAGTTTGTATTTTTTTTCTTTTTCCAAATCTACATACGTCCATACATTGTAATTAAACAACATCATTGCTGCCATTAATCTGGTTACCATACTGTACTTTATTAAATACTAATTCCATTTCTATGCATGAGTTATGCCAAAAAGCTTTGTTTGGAGAATTCAAAATTATGCTAATGATGAATAATATTCAGTGAAAAAAGGAAAAAAAGAAACATAGGGCAATCAGAAAATACATTAGCAGGAAACTTATGATTCAATGTGTCATTACTTCATTTTCACTTATCACATCCAAATTATGGTAAAAAGAGAACTTGCTATTATACTTATTTTCATTATGTGCTCAAAGTGATTCAAGAAGGGCCTCACCAGAAAAATTGAACGATTAGGATATGAAATAGAAAGTATAAAGCCTACACTCCATTGATATTAATATTCTTTCTAATAACTCAAATCTTCAAAAAAGAAAAAAAGAAATAAAGCAAAAACTCAAGTCTTCAACAAGATACACTACAAGAAAAAAATAAATTAGTGATAAAAGAGTAAGTGACAATACAAAAGTTATCACTAATTATGTACATTAAGTGACAAAAGATTTAGTTTTGTCACTTTAATGATTTATACAAACCAAATAGTGACAAGAATAGTGTTTAAATCATCGTTATAAATAATTAATGATACACATATAGTAAGAATGAAAATCTTATCATAAATTATAGTGACAATTTTTATTGTCAATAGATTGTCACTAATTGTTAATAGTGAAAACTTAAAACATCAATTTTTGTTAGTATTAAGTCATGTTGTGACAAGATAAAAGTTAGTGTCATTTAAAAATAAAAGTTATTGTTACTTAATACATGTTATTAGTGACAACTATAACTTTGTCACTTATTGTTTTGTCACTAATTTTATATTTTTTTTAGTGAAATTCTTCAACAATATAAAGATACACAAATCAATTGGAAAATGCAGAACATTCACTAGAAATCGCCACAGGTAGCTCGATTCACGGGAAATCACCATAAGCAGCTTTATTTTCATAGCAATTGAAGTATATAATGCGGATATACAGGAGTTGCCTCAGAGTGGTAATTTCATTTCAAAAACTTTATACATTTTGTTCCAACTCTAATAATCCATTCCCGCAGCAGAAAATATTCAACAAGACCAAAAAAGAAAAAAAGGAAAAAAGAAAAAAAAGAAAAGAAAAAACAAAATAGTAGAGCTTTAGGTGATCGAAAAGCAAGAGAAAGAAAAACAGGAAGATAGAATACCTGGACTTGGATTGGAAGATACTTTGCGTGCCCAAAATACAGTTATTGACTAGAAATTGGGGAGAATGAAAATTAATGATAGATGGGGAAGGAATGAGATTTAGGCAAAGAAATGGACTATGGGATTTGGTTATGTATATAGCGATTCTAAACTATAATTAGTCGTTTTAAGTTGCTTAAGTGGGAAGAGGCTTTTATAATTCTATTTAGGGCGTGCAAGTTTGAACTAATACTATTGCACAAATGTAATTATTTTTAGGAATTTTGAATTAGTAATGATAAATTCTAGTACTAATTTTATTAAATTCTAATTTAAGATCACAAGACCAAATTCATTATATTAAGCAAATGCAATTTTTTTGCTAATGTTGAATCAATGATGGTAAATTCCATAACTGATTTTGTGTATTCTAATTAAGGTCGCAAGATTAAATTCTTTCAATTGTGCAAATCAAATTTCTTTTTGTTGATAGTGATGGTAAATTCTATCAAGACAAATTCCATCGCTAATGATTATATGTATAATCTATGTTAAATTGTTGTTTGAGGAAAAAATTGTCAGAAAAGTCATCATAAACTTGTCAGAACGCCATCACTAACATGTAATTTTTGTTCTTATTTTACAATCATCAGTGATCTACCATAATTCCCTCACAATTATCTTTTACTTATAATGGAATCTTATTTATCATAAATTTTCTATTGGTGAAGGGATGTTATCTTATAGTGCTTGAAATGATATGAATTTAGGACAGAAAGTGGCTTCTTTCTTTGAGAGTGTTGGGGGATTATTTTGGGAGTATTAGGGTCTGTATTGACAAGTGAGGGAGAAAGGAAAAAAAATAACGCCGGGCTCAATAAAAAATTTAGGGCATGGGCACTAAGTTTTTTTTTTTTTTATATTTATATATGTCAAATATTATGACATTTTAGGAAGAGTGTAATAATAAATATAACTGAGACAACTCTTTAAAAAAATCTTTATAAAAAATGTTAATAAGATATATACTTGTGAAAAATCTCATGATACAGTATAAATACTACATAAAAAATGAGACATTTCTAAGAGAAGTATCTCAATAAAATATATTAATAAGACTCTTTTATAGATGTGTCATAATAATAAAAAATCAATAAATCATTAAGTACTTGCACTAATGGAGATAATTAATGCTTGGTATTAAAAGGACCATTTTGCCCCCAGAAACTAACCAAAATACCCAAACAGGTCAAGATTTACGTCTTTTCATCCAAGTCGAGTATGACCCAATGAATCCGACTCGAACTAGGTTATGACCCAAATGATAGGCTATTGATCAATAAAGAATTTGACGCCCAAGGATATGCCACCTCAATCCGTACAAGCAAGGACAATTCACTGCTTACAAAAGAAACGATTCGCATAGTTCTAGGTCATATTGTCATTACCCATTGTACTTTACTTTGTTCATTCTTTACCTTGAACTCTCTGATCACCTCAGCAACACTATTTTAGGCATTAGAGAGCCTTAGTCGAGGGCGATCTCAGCTAATCTAACAATTGCTCTTTTGGTTAGATCAGAGACCTAGAAAAATCACTCGTGCGGATCCGATCGAGATCGAGGTAAATGGCACGGTACAAATTGCAAATGCCAGGTCAAGGTCAAAGTCTCAGACATGAGTCTTATCAGTTGGCACCATTTATGGGAACTCTAATTTGATTCATCGATTGAAAGAGCAAATAGTTAAAGATATACAAAACTCCAAGATGAACTATAGATACGCCGATCCCAATATTGTCAATATCCTCATCACCACCCATTTCGCCCATCTCACCCACACCACCTCCAACTTCCATGCATCACAATGTGCAAGAGGTGGGGTAGAGGACCATGACCCGGGACCCCGACAAAACTCAAGAGTGCAGCTCCAAAAGAGGAATTTGGAGTGGTTGGTTTTCGAGATGAGTCAGAGGTTCTGGGATGGCCATGAACGCAGGAGTCGGTTGGCGTTGATGACACCAGTCCAAGTGACCCTCTTACCAATGAACTAACTATTGTTTCAAGCAAGAAGGTTGGGTCTCTCATTAGCTGAAGGATGCAAAACTTAAGGATCTTAAGAAAGGAAAAGATGGTAGACTTTGATGAGGCGAGAAGTAAGATGGTAAGAAGACTAAGTCACCTATCAAATGTTTACCGGAGGGAGGAAAGATCAAGTTTAGAACTATTAGCACTAAATCAAGAAAACCACATACTCAGAAAACCCCAACTTTCACTAAATATGGAGGAAGTTAATGAAATCAATGACCAGGTCGAGCAATTGAACAGGAAAATAAATGAACTAAAAAAGAAAGGAACCTCGACGCTACAGAAAAGAAACTTACCATTTTCTACTGAAATATTGGCCGAGTCGATGGCTTCTCATTTTTAACTCCTAGATTTACCAAAGTATGATGAGACCAAAGACCCGCATGAACATGTTACAGCTTTTGAAAACATTATGAATTTGTATGGATAGTCAGATGTTATGAACTCTAAGATTTTTGTGACAACACTAATTGGAAAGGTGTAAGAATGGTTTATGGGATAGGTCCTTAGAATAATAATGTCTTATGACCAGCTCATAAGGAAGTTTCTATTCTAGTTTGCCAAAAAGAGGAAGTCTAAGAGATCTACAACTTATCTGTTTACTATACGACATAGGGAAGATGAGACCCTAGGGGGTTTCATGAATAGATTTAACAATAAAATGTTGGAGAGAAGACTTGCACATTGACATGATCACAAACATTCTCATCCACGGGCTTAAAAAGGACCCTTAGCTTCAGCCCTCGCTAGGGAACCCCTAGAGGATATGGAGCAGCTGATAGAGGTAGCTCAACATTACATTCATGAGAAGGATATTAATGTTATGAAAGACCATGAATAGTCCAAAAATGCCCATCGAAGTTCTGAAAAAGATCAAGAACCTCCAAAGCATCATTTTGAAAAGATCATCATTGCTCTCACCCTTGCAAGTACAACTATTATGCCCTATTTAACACCACAAGATTCCATATGCTTATGGCTATCAAGGGGTCAAAGATATTACAGTAGCCACGAAATATGCAAGATACGCTATCAAGATAAAACTCAAATAAGTATTATTGTTTCCATAAGGATTGGGGTCATGACACTGAGGATTACATCCAACTCAAGGATGAAATGGAGCAAATCATTAGACAGGGCTATCTAAAAATGTTTGTTGCAAAAGAGTTCAAGGCCAAGGCATAGAGCCCAAAAGGGAGCATAACAAGAAAAGAAATCGATCCAAGTCCTAGGTAGCAAATGATCCTATAGAAGATAATTTTTCATGGCATGGGATCATATACATAATAGTAGAATGTCCAACCTCAAGGAACTCCTATAGTGTAAAACAACATGTTAGGTCCATCAAGAACTAGGTAAGATAGGAAAAAAATGAATATTGTGCTAAATATTACTAACTAGTCTACGATCACTTTTGATGACAAGGACTCCTAGGGAGTAGCCAACCCACAAAATGACCTAATGGTCATCACGATAGATATAGCTAGCTTTTTGATGCACAAGGTCTTGATGGATAATAGAAGTTCAGTAGATATAATATTCTTGGAAATCTTGTAGAAGATGGAGTTTACCCTTATGAGGATCATGCCAATATATACGCCCTTAACAGGATTCAAAGATGCTAAGGTTACACTAGTTGGGACTATAAACCTCCCAATCTCTTTGGGATTCAAACCCTGTGAGAGGACACTTATGCTTAAGTTTCTAGTGATTGATGCTTCATTTGCATACCACGTGGTCTTAGGAAGACAAGGTTTGAATCAATTTCAAGTAGTGGTATCGACGTTTCATTTGAAAATGAAGTTTTCAATAAAAGAAGGGGTTAGGGAGATGAGTTGTGACCAAAATGAGGCAAGAGAATGCTACCACATGTCTCTAAAACAATACTAAGATTGAGGGTTCAAGGTCGAAATGACCAAAATAAGGGTATTTAGCATCGCCATTGCCATTGGTTAAACTTATATATGGAGAGCCCCTATACTTATATCTAGCAACATCAGAACATATTGTGAGCTCAGTGTTGATTCGGGAGGAGAACTTGGCTCATAAGCCAATATACTATGTGACTAAAGTGTTGCAAGGAGCAAAAAATAGGTATTTGGAGGTGGAGAAGCTAGCTTTGGCTCTTGTGGTGATGACAAAGAAACTGAGACCCTATTTTCATTCTCATAAAATTATTATCTTGACTAATCACCAACTAAAATAGGTTTTGGCTAAGCTTGATATCTCAAGGAGACTAGTCAAATAGGCAGTAGAGCTAGGAGAGTTCAACATAGAATACCAAAGCAAGAGCCCTGAGAAAGCCCAAGTCCTGGCAGATTTTATGGTCAAGATAATGAGGCAAGACCCTAAACCAAGCAAAGAAACTTGGATGATGCATATCAATGAATCCATTATGTTACAATTTAGAGAGGCTAGAATTTTCTTCAAAGGACTCGATTTAATTGAGCTCGAGTTTGCAGTAAAGTTAGCCTTTGGGGTTAGCAATAATGAGGCTAAGTACGAGGCCATGATCATAGGGTTGAAGGCAGTAAAGCGCATGACCATTAAGAGGTTAAATATTTACACTAACCTGTAGCTCGTAGCACTTTAGATTGAAAAACCATTCAAAACTCGAGAGAAATCTATGACTAAGTACCTAAAAAAAGGCAAAGGAGCTCATGGTGGAGTTTGAATTCAATCAAGTGTAACAGATCCCCAAGGAGAAAAACAAGAGAGATGATACCTTGGCTAAATTTGGAAGCTTAACAAAAGGAACTAGGAATGCATTAATAACCTTGCTAGTGGCAGAATGCTCAGATCTGAAAGGGGATACCTTTGAGAAAGAGGTGATGATGCAAATGGAAATTAGGCCAACTTAGAAAGATGAGCTGATCTGATTCTTGGTAGATGAAAACTTGCCAGAGGACCCGAGGGAAGTAAAAACGATAGCCTTCTAGGCAAACCAACTCATTATGGTCAATGAGGAGTTGTACAAGAGATCCATCGAGGGGCCACTACTTAAATACCTTGGACCTAAAAGGCCTAATTATGTAATGAGAGAGATTCATGAGGAAAGTTGTGGAGATTATTCTAGTGGGATATCTTTAGCACTGAAAACTCTCAAGCAGGGCTATTTTTGGCCAACTATGAACCAAGATGCAGTTACCTTAGGGAATAAATGTGTGAGATGCTAGTTTCACACCAATCTTACCCATCGACCAATAGCACCAATGGAACCCATTCCTATGTTATGTTTATTTGATCAGTGGAGGGTTGATATATTGGCCCCTTCGCACCGGCTCGAGGTCAAAAAAGATATGTAATTGTGGCAATAAAATACTTCAGCAAATGGGTTGAGACAGAAGCTTTAGTGAAAGTTATTAAGAACTTCCTCAAGAAAAAGATTATATACAGGTTTAGGGTACCTCGAGTCTTGATTTTTGATAGCATAACTCAATTTAATGGAATGAAGATTATGAGTTATGTGAGGAGCTTCGCATCAAAGAGTAGTTCACATTAAAGCGAATGGGCAGATATAGGTGACTAATCAGGATCTCCTAAAAAGCCTTAAAGGTTGCTTTAATAAGAAAAATGAGGATGGGTTGACGAGCTCCAAAGGATTCTCTGGGCAAATTGTACTACTCTCAAAATGGTAACGGGTAAAACCCCTTGTTATTTATTTATGGGGCAAAGGCGGTTATCCCAACTAAAATTAAGGAGCCTACTCGACGAATTTTGGAATATGAACCTAAGAGCAACAACGAGGCTCATGAGTTTGAGCTTAAGATAATTGAAGAAAAATAAGATACAGCTTACCTAAAGATCTAAGAATATAAAAATAGTATAGCGAAGCACTATAACAAGAAAGTTCAATAGAGAAGCTTCAAAGTAGGCAATAGGCAATTGGGTCCTGAAAAAGGTGAAAGTCTCGAAGCACGTGGGTAAGCTAGATTTGAATTGGGAGAGGCCATACAAAGTGGTCAAGGTAATGAGATAATGATCATACAGGCTGGACGACACTAAAAGAAAAGAGTTTCTGAGGTCATAGAACGTGCAGAATTTAAAAAGTTTTATGTTTAAAGATGTAACAAATCTTGTAAGCTTCAATACAACTAATGAACATTTATAATTTTAAGAATCGCGTTTACCCCATTCTTAGAATTCATTCAACATAGTCTAGTTCATATCTCTCTCCATGGCCAAGATCCCAAGTTAATGGGATTGAGGTCTTATAAAGGGTCCGTGAAAAGCCTAGGAAAAGGAGTTGATCTCGCCATAGGGTCAACGTCTTGTATAGGACCTATGCAAGATTCTCAACTACTAAAAAGATCCCAAGTTAATAGGATTGAGGTCTAATAAAATGTCTGTAAAAGGCCTAGAAAATAATTGATCCTTCCATAGGATCAATATCTTATATTAGATCTGTGTAAGATCCTACATGCCATAAGAGATTGCAAGTCAATAGGATCAAGATCGTACATAGTGCCTATGAAAAACCTGCAATGCTGATTGAACCCTGGATAGGATCAGCACATTGGAGGAGATCCACACAAAATTCTAAATATCTAAAAATCCTAAGTTTGCGGGATTGAAATCCCATGCAAAAGAGAAGAAGATGTAGTAAAAGGAGAACTACATGCCATATGGCATGATCTAATTGAGATGTGTCTTAAGATTAAGTGAACTATGACATGAACCCTCATCTTTGCACAATACTCATAATAAAGCAAAAAATAGTCAAAGCGAAGCGATTAGGCCAATTAGAGCGAACTTAGACACTTTGGAACAGAGAATATATTTCATTCACTAAGTAAGATTACATTTATATTGGTTCGAGAACATTACATATAATGGGGATAAGGGAAAGAAGGATCTCCAACCATACCAAATATTTCTAGCTATATCAACTACCTATGCAAAGCCCCTGCACCTATAGCAGCGTATTTAGGATCCTGAGGAGAAGTGGCCATATTTGGAATCTCACTTTCTTTTGTAGCCATAAAAAAAACCTCGACCTCTTTGGCAAAAGATGCAAACTCATCTTCAAGCTCATCTTCCTTAGGCAAGCCATTGAGTGATAATCTTTCAGATTCATATCCTTGGTTGAGCTAGTCCAAGTTGAATTCTTCAATGATCCTACCCAGCTTCTTTAGTTGGGCCTAGCACTTCAAGAAGCTCATATAGGCATATCCAACAGTCTTCCATTGATCATGTATTCAAATATGCCAAATTTCACAAAAGCTCGAGTTTCTTCCATTCAGGTGTTTTGGATTAATTTTTTGTACTCAAAAGGCTTATCAAACTTGGCCCGACCTTTGGAACAGCCCTGCCCATATGATGCCTTCTTCTCGAAGGCTAGGGACTTATTTATCTTTGACAACTTTAGCTCCAGTTCCATGATTTGCTAATCCCGATCCACTAGTTACTTTTTGTAAGATGCAAGCTCGCTATTAATAGACTGCTTGGTGGACTTGAGATTGGCCTTAAGCTCTTCTTTAGCCTCCTAAAGTTGCATCACCTCCATGTCTCAAGCCATGAAATAGCTCTTTTAATATGCACATTACAGTGATAGCAGATGCATATACGTCATCCCTTGCAAAAAGAATAAATAGCATTAACATCAAGATCGAAATACGCAAGCAATCTAGGGGAAAATAAATCAAGAAATGCATAAGGCATAAGACTTACCTACCTCATGGCGTGGGCTCTATGCTTTACAAGCCTAGCAAAGTTCATAGGAGCAAGTAGGGCCTGGTCTTAAATCATCAAACACCATTTGTACAGCTTGAAGAATGACTCTCAATACTGAGCTCTAACTTTATCTAAGAATTTACACATGGGGCATGCAGTAAGATAATAAAATCCACACTCCCCGATATAGATCGATGTCATTTTTTAACAAAGGGACCAAAAATGGGTAAAAGAAGGTTCGACCCCAAAGTAAGACATTATTGTGCAGAATAAAAGGATATGCCGTATGGCATTGGGAATCAAGCATGATATTCTCAACAGGATCAGGGATTAGGAACCTCAAACCATCTTCTAGCTGGCCCACGATGAAAGTAGTGCAGCCCTTTGGGGAAAGATGTACCCTATCAAATTTATTTGGAAAGATAATGACATATTCTGAAAGAATGTGGAACTTAGACCTAATACGAGATTACAAGACATCCAAGTTTGGGTTCAATCACTAACTATGGAAAAGTGGCTCAAACATATTCTATGATCTCTGGATCCTGATTGGGTTCACCCCCTATTGCAGAGGGCGAATCAATCGAAGGCGACCCCGTGCTAGGGTGGTGACCCTCCTTGAGGTCGAGGTTGCATGGAGTAGAGAAAAAGTGGCTCTGCACTGAGTTTAAGTAGGGAACAAGCTGGATGGAGGTCAGATCCTCAAAACTTGAAAAAGGAGAGAAACTAGTACTTGGCCCCGACCAATTGAGGCTACAAGTTTTTTAAGAAAAGGAGTTTAAGCTCATGGTTATTATAAAGGACAGACCTGGGATCGAGATCTTGCTAAGGAATGTAAACACGAATTAAGGATCAGGATGAGTACACTAAAGAAGAGAGGAAAATATGAGAATAGATAAATAGAGAAATGAAATGAAGGAGTGGGGCAGCCCTAGAATATATATAGAGCGCCCAAGTGTGACGGTTCATCTTTTGAGGAGCTATTTATGATCGAGATCAATCGCACCAAATTCGATAGCTAAGGAATTTTCCCGCCTACTATCCATATTGTATTGTGACCCAATAAACCTTGGAAAGTGAGGAGATAATGACAGAGATAATTAATTCTTGGCATTAAAAGAGACATTCTACCTTCAAAAACTAACCAAAATACTCAAACAGGCCAAGTTCCGCGTCTTTTTTATCCAGGTGGAGTCATAACTTGAGCGAACCCGACCCAAACTAGGTTATGACCTAGATGATGGGTTGTTGATCAATAAAGAATCCAACGCTTAAAGATGCATCACCTCGATCCGTACAAGTAAAGACAGTTCGCTGCTTATAAAAGAAAGGATTTGCATAGTTCAAGATCATATTGTCATTACCCATTGCGCTTTACTTTGTTCATTCTTTATCTTGAACTCTCTGATCACCTCAACAGCACTAATTTGGGCATCAAAAGTTGAGGGTAATCTTAGCTAACCTAACATATGCTCTTTTGGTCAGGTCAGAGACCAAGAAAAATCACTCGTGGGGATCTGGGTTGATATCAAGATCAAGGGTAGAGTACAAATTGGAAATACTAGGTCTAGGTCAAGTTCCTAAACCTAAGCCGCATCATATACTTTTGTGGCAAGTTTATAATTAAAAGAGAAGTCAACAGAACATTTCTTTAAACAAAAAACTTAATTAAAATGTATAGTCTGAAATAAAAAAAAAAATATATTGTGTAAATCATGCACCTCTAAGAAATATGCCCAAACATCCTGCCTGTTGTTGTCTTTCAATTAAAGAGATACAATTGGTGAAAGACGCGACAATATCTGGAGTTGAACTAAGGTAAATTCTTAGTGCTTTCCAAAAAAAGAATCCAAATCTTCTAGCAATAGCAAGGGACATTTACCATGCAATAGAAATAATTACAAAAATATCACAGTTAAATACAAAAAGCAATTAAAAAAAGAAAGAGTGGGAGGATTTCTTGCTACGTTGGACGAATGTAATTCAATTTGCTAAGGACTCATTTGATTCGCAATATTGATAGTGTAAGCTATAATAGTAGTGAGATTAAAAATAGAGATTAGCCACCACTAATATCTGAAACTTTATCATTTGATATGCAAGATTAGATAAAAGATTAGCCACCATTCTAACCCATTGCAAATGCAGTCTTTCATTTATTCCCCATTACTATAAATAATGTGCCAAATTTGCCCTCTAACATTTTTATTGGATAGTAAGTATGACCCATCGTTCATTAGTTTGGATGGAAGTACATATATAGGTGACATTATTCAAAAAATTAAGTAGAGTGAAACTTATTTATTTAAATACTTAAGTATTTAACTATTAAAATATTTTTATAACTTTTATAAACACTATCAGATATGTAACTATATGTTTATTTATAGATGAATGTTAATATATTTAACTATTTCAATTAAATTTAGTAATAAATATATACATACCGACATTTAATATATATTTAATTATATTTAGATATATTTAAATATATATGAGTATGTATTTTTTATGTAATTAATAAATATATATCTTATCAAAATATTTATAACATTATATATATATACATATATCCAAATTATAAATCTATGTTTTTATATGCACATTGAACCACCAGATTAAGAGTTTTATGTATTCAAAAAACCCCACATGTTTTGCTCCCCTGCTTGGGAAGATGAATGAGTAACCCCTCAAAAGTTCAATTCATGGCTGATAAGATTTGGACTTTTTTGTCAAAATGTTCCGTCTAGTGGAGGACATTTCAGTCATTTTGACTGACATGCACAATGGAGAAAAATGTGAGATTAGACAGTGGCAGTTCCTCACCCGCGGTTCTAATTGCTACCAACATTGTGTACAGTACGGGCCGTGGCTTGAGTGATGGACGACCCGACAAAATTCATGTTGCAAATCAAACGCACGATTGAGTGACATAGCTTGTGTTGTGGAGGCTAATCAGGGGCATCAAATGAGACCTAAAAAATATATAGTGTTCCATATGAATCTTTGGAAGACTTTGAAATGCAATATAATGTGATGAAAAGTTCTCTCGATTATAAAGGGAGAATTGGCTTCTATTCAAGAAAGAGTTTGTGTATATTTGAACCGAGAATCATTTGCATTTTGGGATTTATATGACTTCAAGAGCTACAGGAGCGCATGCATAATTTGGAGAGGTCTCATTTTGTGGTAAGCAATACATATAAAGGTCATTTAATTTTGTAATGCTATCTTTAGTAAATTAATTTACAAGAATCTTTTGGGGGAAGTTGACAATAACCAGTAAATGTGACAAGAGGATTGATGCTTAAGTTGACTGACTCATGCAACATATTTTGTTATTATTTTTTTGTTGTAGTTTAATATGCTTTCTTGATTATATTAAATTAGTATTTATTCTGTAGCGCAGACAATTGGAGATGGCAATCATGATATGAGCTTTTCCTTCTTGAATTTGTTCTTATAGTGCAGATAATTGGAGAATGCTAAATCATAAGCTCTAATTTGGAGAAGGCAACTATCACGAGCTTTTGCTTCTAAGAACACTCTCCTTCGTGAACTTATGCTTTTGATATGCATTCGGGCAGTAATGGCTTGAACTTTAATATGTATGCGAGGACTTAAATGATTGGCATTTAAATAAAATGCGGTGAGTTAGGTGATGCACGCAGGTTTGATGAAATGCCAGTGAAGGATGAGTCGAAAATTCAAATAAATGGGTTGCATTGAGGTCGCTAAACCTCCTATATTTGTAGTCAAAAAGAATAGTCTCGCACTGGTTGAAAATGAGTTGGTGAGTATCGTGTATAAATGGAGAGGAACTTTTGACATTTGACTAATCAATATGACTATATGAAATTTGGGATTTTGATATTATGCTTTCACACGTTTACTTTTTCGATGGACTTTTGGATTGAGTACCCTAAAAGTGTTGAAAACTTGTTTGAATTAGAATTAAAAAAAATGTAATATAAGAAAAAAAATTTAAGAGGTAAAGTAGTTGGATTCTTTTATTAAAGGTAGTGTGCTTTCTTTTCATTTTTCTTTTGTTAATGTACATGTGGCTTGAATGGTGAATTCAAATTCCGGCCTAATTTAAGCAGTTCACGGTGCGATCTAAATTGAAAAAATAAATAAATAAATAAATAAAAATTTGTGTTGCTAGCAGAAGGAAAAAATCGATTGAAATATTGTATAACTTTTGGGCTATTTTGTGCGGATGAGTATTTTGGAAAATCAAGAGGATTTAGAATTTTATAATGGACATTAATTGCATATTTTTTGACTGCTTCATATTAAAAATGTCCTCCCTACCTAACCCGTAGTCCGTAGATACAGACATAGCAAAACCATATTAAATTCCTACGTTTAATACGTTTCTCTCTTTTTCTTTGCGTGATTGTGTGTGTATATGTGCTGTGTTTTGGTAACATCTTTATTAGAAGAGAATTTGTTGTTGAAGTTGCATTTGCGACATAAAAGTTTTTCTTGAGATATTGTAATGCAAACAAGACCGTGGGAGCTCAGGATGGTCTTTGGCCACAGATGGCCATTTTAATTTACAGATTTTGCTAGCAAAACTCTCTCGTTTTTAAGGCAATGCACGTTCAAAAGTTATTAATGATGGGTGTATTCATTCTCCTGCGAGGACAGCATTGGCTAGCTAATAAATAAGAATATTGAAACTTTGTTCGTGAAATATCTAAAAATGTATTTTAGTATAAATCAGAACTATCGAGTTATTTGTACAAAATAAAATGTCGGGAGCAAAGCATGAAAAGCATGAAGGGGAAAAATCAGCAAAGTACTCCAAAGATTCAATTGCAGGAGTGAAGTGGTGCACGCAAGAATGACTTTAATAGTGTACTGCCCTTGCAGCCTCTATAACCAACCCCCACCCACAGCTCTCCGGCAAATCAAAATTTTAATCCCGCACAACGTGGCCTAACGAGAGCCACTCCCAACATGCAAAATCAGTCCCCTCATTCTTACACACCAAAAAAGTTGACTCTGCTCCTCACTCCCCCGGAATTGACGATACAAACAAAGCAAAAATCTATCCCCATTATCCTCAATCAATCTCCACCCTCGCTTCCCTCCCATCCTACGGCCCTCGCCTCATCAAATCCCTAACCATATCCAACAAAATTCGCTTCAACTCATAAAACCTACCACACTCTCCACTCCCAGCCGCTAACCACCACTAAACAAAATATCACCCCAACCATGGCTTCCATTGCCCTCAAAACCTTCGTCGGCCTCCGCCAGTCCACGCCGGAGAACAACTCTATAGTCCTCTTCAAGCCCACCACCGCCACAACCTTACGCCACCGTAGGCTCAGCATTAATGCCTCAAAATCTAGCCCAAGAGTCAATGGGCGCACCCTTAGAGTGGCCGTGGTGGGAGGCGGCCCCGCTGGTGGCTCCGCCGCGGAGACACTAGCCAAGGGAGGCATCGAAACGTTCCTTATCGAACGAAAGCTGGACAACTGCAAGCCTTGCGGTGGGGCAATCCCACTCTGTATGGTCGGAGAATTCGACCTTCCGCTAGACATCATCGACCGTAAAGTGACAAAGATGAAGATGATTTCACCGTCTAATGTGGCCGTGGACATTGGCCAAACCCTGAAGCCGCACGAGTACATAGGCATGGTCCGCCGCGAAGTACTCGATTCCTACCTCCGCGACCGCGCCGCCACCGCCGGATCCACCATCATCAACGGTCTTTTCTTGAAAATGGACCTTCCCCAGTCAAAGAACGCGCCATACGTTTTACACTACACCGACTACAACGCGAAAACAGGGGCCGCCGGCGAGAAGAAGACACTGGAAGTGGATGCCATCATCGGTGCGGACGGCGCCAACTCCCGTGTCGCGAAAGGCATCAACGCCGGCGACTACGAGTACGCCATTGCCTTCCAAGAGCGCATCAAAATCCCAGACGACAAAATGAAGTACTACGAAAATTTGGCAGAAATGTACGTTGGCGAAGATGTCTCACCGGATTTTTACGGGTGGGTTTTCCCGAAGTGCGACCACGTGGCAGTCGGCACCGGCACCGTGACCCACAAAGGCGACATCAAGAAACTCCAAATCGCAACCAGACTCCGTGCACGCGACAAAATTGAGGGGGGAAGAATCATCCGCGTGGAAGCGCACCCCATCCCAGAACACCCACGGCCGAAGCGAGTTCTCGACAGGGTGGCGCTCGTCGGCGACGCTGCAGGGTATGTAACTAAATGCTCCGGCGAGGGTATATATTTCGCGGCGAAGAGTGGGCAGATGTGCGCAGAGGCTATAGTGGAGGGGTCTGAGAACGGGAAGAGAATGGTGGACGAGAGTGATTTGAGGGTGTATTTGGAGAAGTGGGATAAGACATATTGGCCCACATACAAGGTTTTAGATATTTTGCAGAAGGTTTTCTACAGATCAAATCCGGCGAAGGAGGCGTTCGTGGAGATGTGCGCCGATGAGTATGTGCAAAAGATGACTTTCGATAGCTATTTGTACAAGCGGGTCGTGCCCGGGAACCCGTTGGACGATTTGAAGTTGGCTGTGAATACCATTGGAAGCTTGGTGAGGGCAAATGCGCTGAGGAAGGAGATGGCGAAGCTGAGCATATGAGAGGGTTGTACCCGCCAACCCGCTGGGGTATTGAATGATTAATCCGTGATTGTTTGCAGGAGAAATTGATTTATGGCAGGAAATTGTTGATTTATTTCTTCGAATTAGAGAGTTGTACGTTTGGTATATGTTAATTATTACACCTTATCTCTGTCTGAAACATTTTAATGGAAGCCAGTTGCGTAAAGCTACATTTTGATTAGAAGATTAAGTGGGAGTTTGGTTATGTTTTTATTTTTAATTTTTATTTTTAATATTTTTAAAATTTGAAAAGTTAATTAGAATAAATAAATTGAAAATAGATTTGTATTTGGATAATTTATTGAAAAAGTAATGATTATATATAATTTAGTAGGTTATAGTTGGAGAGAAATAGTAATAATGAAGAAGAAAGAAAATATATAAGTTATTAAGAGAAAATATATAAGTTATTGAAAAATATATTTTAAAATAAAAATTAGTTAAAATATTAGTAAAAATAATGATAAGTTGTTGATAATTTATTTTTAAATAATAAAAATAACTTAAAATGAAAATAAAACATTACCAAAATGCCCTTAAGGTCCTTCACTTGGAGAGTCGATATTTGTGGGTAGTTCAAGAATGGATACTAATAGGTTGGATAAATTTATTCATGGATAAAATTATTTATTTTTTTATTTAATACGAGATAGTAAACTCATTAACTATGACTATTGGTAACAAATAATTCATCGGTACCTGTAATAAATTTTTATTTATTTTGTATTTAAAATTAAATTAATATTTATTTTTCAATATATAATATTATTCAAATATTACCTAAATAAAACTGATCAAAAATACTTTCAAATATTACATTGAACTAATACTTAAAGCATGTTTAGTGTTTTAGTTTGAAAACTATAGTTTAAATGTCTAAACATCAATCAAATTTAAATTACATTACAATATGATGTTCAAATTTAAATCTCATTATGTGTCAAAAAAAATTTCAACTAAAAATTTAAACGCCACTTGAACATTGTTGTTGTCATAAAAAAAATGTGTTATACTCTCCAAAGTATTTATGAGAATTAGAGAAAAATTTAAATAAATATATATATATATATGTATGGTTATTAATAGGTTACCCATGAGTATCCGCGAATTAGCTAAAAAAGTGGCGGATAATTAAGCAGTATGTAAAATTATCTGCAATTTCTGAGGAGGAGAAAATAAAGCTCATTACCCTTTTTTTTTGGATACCCATTGGTATGGGTAATGTTTTGGTAGGTTTAGTCCTTCTCTCTTAACTGTGTTCGTTCTCGTCTTATTTTAGTCTTCTCTTTTATATGTATGTAATTTGAATCCCTGTAACAAAGCATTTCTTGATTTTTTTTTTTAAATAATGGCATTATTCTACTAAATGAGAGCTATCCTTAAAGTCTTTTAGCTTTCCCTCACATTTATAAGGATTGTTATTTGCTATAGATAATACTATGATTGAACTTGTTAAGATAATTAGGATTTATTATGATTGATTGATTGATTAATTAAGTTGATTATGATGATTGATTGCAATCAGAATAAGTGTGCTAATTGTGTATTCCTTTTATATGTTAATTGTGTATAAATAGCATGTACTTAGAATCTTTGCAGAGCTTCACACTCCAGAGATTGCCATAAATTTTGATTACAACTCTACACTCTATAAAGGATTTAAAATTTTTTGTGGAGCTTTGTGCTTTGGAGATCCTTCAAAAAAGCTAACGAATCATTTAGTGGTGTTGATGGAGTTTGTCATCTATCCTCTAAAGGGTCTTATAATAATCTTTATTTTTTCATGAAGGAAGCTGCCTGGAGCCTTCTATGGAGAATAACGCTCCATTAAGGGAGCTGCTTGGGCCTCCCATGGAGAAGTTCCATGAAGGGAGCAACTTTGATCTCCTATAGAGATATTCCATGGAAGGAGCTGCTTAAGGTCTCTCATGGAGACATTGTTGTTGTTATCTTTTTGGTTTTTGTTTGTGCATGCCTCCTTTGTTCTTACCATTGATGAGTTATTTCTACAAGTAATTAGTATGTAGTAAAAAGAGACAAGTATATAGAAGGACATTAGAACATTTTATTGAAGTAGAAATAGAAACAATTGCAGTCTCCCAAGTTTTGGACAATTTTTGATTCATGATAAATGAGAAGAACTTGCCTAAGTTACTAGAAGAAGAATTCAACTATGTAAAAGCACTTAGCTTAGAAATAAGTATGACAAGTCCATGCGGTAAGAGTTCGTATTATCTTAGAGGTAATTTCCTTATATTAGAAATGTTCTAAATTCTAAACATTTCTCTTCCTTCCAATATCTACAACTTATAAGTGTCTGCAATCTTTGTAACTTTATGAGGTCCTTCCCAATGAGCATTTATAACTTTATGATAGATTCTGATATTTTTGCTTTCCTCATCACCAAATCCCCAGCTCATACACTTCTCAAATATACTTAGGCATTGCGCATTTATGTCCTCTTGGCTTTGTATGCCTTTCTTGGGAGGTGCTTATCCTGCCTAATCGTTTTATTATCTAGGGGCTTATTCTTGGCTCTTACGAGCTTTGGGAATCTCTATAATCATTCACATGCCATTTATCTCTTGGTGACGACCAAACTCCTTCATAAGGGTTTCAAGAGTAACTTAGGTGCTCTTAGATGTGGTTGGTGGGGCATGGACTTGATCTCCGTTGGTTGGGATCTCATTTTTCTCCTTTAGGATTCCATCACTAGCCTTAATGGTGTTTTTGGGATTACTTGGGGTAACTTCCATCTATTTAGGAATTTTTTCAATTATGGGCTTGTAATAATCTATCTTCTCCTTTTGATTAATTGTTTCTATAGTTTGTCCATTCACTCCAAAGAGGGTTGATCTTTCATTATTAGGTAGCAACAATGCTTAGTTGGGGGGAGAAATCATGGAGTAAAATCTCTAGAGCTTTCACTATCTATTGGGATCTTCTTCTCTCAAGAATGTGCTGGGGATAACAAAATTATTAAGCTATCACTATGTCTATCTCTTTTATCTCCAAGTCTCCTTTTCTAAAGGTGACCTTTAATGGTGGGACGAACATTTTTTGCCCTGGGTAGAGGTTTGCATTTACTTTATTGCCCTCACAAAGGGCTTTCAGGTATTAGAGGATTCACCTCTTGAACGTTCATTAGAAGCTGCTAATATGGCTCCGTGATGGGTAGATTATCGATGTCATGTTGTTGTGACTCTCTATGAGGCTTTAATTTGTGCTTTGGCATCTTTTGGTATTCCTTCTTGTTTCAAGTCTAAATTGTTCCTTGTTTCTTAAGATCACCTTTCTCACTTGGCAACTACTCTTTAGTATATCATTGCTAGATCGATCCTTCGATTTGGTTATTAAGGCAATTACATTCTTTGATAGTTCATCTTTTGCTCTACTTCTTGGGATTATTGCTATCTTTTTGGTTAGGGGACGACATTAAAGTCACCTGTCACAAATTATTCGCCTCATTTTGAGATTGTTATCATCTTTTATGATTCTTTATGGGAGTTGTTATTTCTTTAATATGGATAGACTTCTTGACTCGAATCAAAGGCACTCAAAAGTGGCTAGGTGCTTAGGCTGTGGGTTTTCTAAACCTCCTCTGTCTTACGCCTTGCTGTGAGACGCTGGGTAGAAGTTTTGGATTAAGTAGGGGAATCTCATGTACCACTGGGATGAACTGTGAAACTTCTACAAGCTTTTCCCTCCTTTCTGCTTTATGGTGAATGAGTAGGCTGTAGTCTTAGGATACCTCAAGTTAGCCAATATGTTGCTTAGAAAGTGTTGTACCAGCCTCTCTAATTCAATGGTGGTTCCAACAAGAAGCTAGTTAAGTAGGGTAAAGGTGTGCTCCAATAAGTATACAACTCTAAGTGCATCATATTATCATCTAAATATTCTTAGGAAATCTCCAATTTCACCAAACTTTGGAGGATTAGTCACCTAGAGTGGTGGCAATTGTGGCTAGCTGTTAGACCCTTGCTCAATTGATGCAATCGATAAAGCAGGACGAACTTGATGGTGCACAAAATAGTTTGGCACAATGCGACTTAGACCTTTGCTAAGTGTTGGATATTGATGGCTAATAAGAATATGGGCAAGTTGTGCAACATATGGGCAAAGTTGTGCATAAATGTCGGGCATGACTAGATAGTGCACAGAGCTAGGCACACAGTAGCGTAACATTTAGTTAGGGTAAGCAAAATGATCCAATACATATGCGAAAATTGAGATAGGTGTGCGGGTAAAACTTAGCCATGCTGAGCAAAGCAGCATGTGCACAAGCGAGCTAGTATAGAGACTTGGCATAGCTAAGCAAAGTAACGTGCACACAAGCTAAGGTTGGCATGCACAGTGGCATAGGCACGCGCAGAAATAGGCTGGCATAAAGGGCGTGCAACATACATGACAGTCTGACTTAATGATATATTGGGGTGACGTGGTGCACATGTGGGCATTAGTTGGCAGACGGTCAGCTAAAACATTAAGCTAACGATTGGTAGAGTTGACTTGGAATGATTGACAAGAGTGGTTGGCAAGGATGGTTATGAGCTTAGCAAGAAATGGGCTGTTGAGTCTGTCTTATTCAAGAAACCACTAGGACACTTGGCGCTGCAAGCATCATTCTGAGTAACCGCCTAGCACACCTGGCAGCGCATTGCTTAGTTTTGCCACATGATTAGCTTAGTAGGATTAATCCTAATTGTTGGGGATATCAACAGTATTTGACCTAGTAGTGGGGGATGTCCACTACACAATTTTGTAGCATGGGCTATTCTTAGCTTAAAGACCTCATGGTCTTGCATAATCCAGACCATAGGAACAAGGAAAATACAGACGATGTGTGACCGCCTTAGGACAAAACTCCTATGTATTATGTTATTTATGGGAATAATATAAATATAAGATTAGGCACGGCCTGTAAGTGATGATTGTCTCCCTATGATGCATTACATGTATGTTGCTTACTTGTGTTCTGAGTTGCATACATGTGTAAATGCAAATATACTTGGAATAGCTGGACATTTCACAAAACCTTGGTCTAAGGCATTATGTGGGGGTCCCAATCGATAGGCTGACTAGGCCCTCAGTGCGTCTAAGTTGCATAGTGGGTGTACTCTACTGCAAAAATTTTGGGCTCTAAAAACACCCCTATGACATTAGCTATAGGGACCAATCGTTGATTGAGCTTTGGAGCTAGCCATAAGGCCACTCCTTTCTCCAACTTGATTACCACATGGGGACCGACCTTAGGGAGAGCAACGATGGGGGTCTCTCCTTCTCCTACTCCAAGTGCTTCAAGATGGTTGTCCTATGGATATTATTGCACATTATATTGGGCCATCATTTTTCCTAGGTTTGTATTGAGGCATCTCACATTAATGTCATCATGGCCTCCTGAGTGATTCGCAAAATATAATTATTGAGTGTTGAGCGTGTAGTTTAGTAGTGAACTCCAACGAGCAATGCTCTATAGGGCTTTGCATTATTGGCTTCACTAATGCTAATACTAAGGCGTCTTCTGCCAATATCATTAGGATTGATCTACAGCATTGGTTCCCTTGGAAGCAGAGCTTGCTATTGAGGTGTTGTCTTTTATAGAGGCACACATCCTTGTCTCATGTTGCCATTTGGGTACTAGAGTCTCGAGCTTTGAATCTCGTCTGCATTTTTAATGTTTCATGCATTAGCATAGAGTTCTTACAAACAACACCAAGATGATGTTGGACGAAAATAGAGTTGGACCTTTTCCAAAAATTAGCAAAATGAGTTGGGCTTTTAGTTTTGGAATACACTTATTTAGAGTCAAAGCTTGAGTTTGCTAATGGACAATGATTACTTAAATGCCTTTTTGGCTTGAGAGTTGATATTTAATTACATTGGTTAAGTTTTTGGTGAGCTTCGGCCATTTAGGTTTAGGTGTCTATCCTGGAGGGCTAAATTTATTAGTTCACTGACCCTTTTCTTATTTATTTGTTTAATTAAACCTCTTTTTTTCCTCTTATATTTTTGCCTTTAAAGTCTACTTTGTCATGTCATTTACCAATTAATAAATTTGTTACCCTGAAATAAAAAAAAGAGTATGTTAAATAATTTAATAAATATTTTTTTCTTTTGAGGCATTTAGTACAAAATAATTTTAGAATCACACTATAATGATTATTAATTAGAAGAATCAATAAAATTACCACTATACATATATTTGAAATAAGTTTATACTTTCTATTTTGTTCATTGACCTATTAATAGACGATTGAATATATTTTACAGTTGGAAACATTGATTTTCTTTATTTGTGTTACTTTCAAAGCTTTTTAAAAAGTTGTTATTCAAAATTAGACTAAAGAGTAATATAATTGAATTAAGTATAGATTTAATTTGTTGAAAAAAACCAAGAATAACAATTGTGACTATCATAAGCTATTAATTATTATTTTACTAAGCATCCCTAGTTTCAACTTTGATTGAAAGTTATATATAAAATTTATGTAAAATCATAAAAATGTAGATATTAACATATTAAAATTTGTAATATATAAAATGAATTCATTTATCATAATAAATATATAATTTTTTAAAACCATTTGAATCATTATTTAATTATCTATAACTTGGCTAATATATTTTATTAATCACAGAACTTAATAACATATTTATATAGTCTAATTACCCATATGTTCAATATAATTTATAATAAATATTCACTTGGTTGATAAACAATGTAGTTATTCTTGCCATGCTAATTTAATTATAATAATATCCATTTATCCTATTGACTCTGGTATCGTAGCATAATTTTGTTGTATCAACATATGATTAAAAGATAATTTCAAATATAAAAGCATATAGTCGTCAGAAAATACAAAAGAAAACCATAAATAAAAGTGGATGTGTATATAGTTGTAAAAAACTTCTATTCCATAAAAAATAAATTCAACCTCTAATATATTTGAAAATTTCATATGAAGGAAAATGAAAAAACCTAGGTTATAAGGGAATAAAAAAAGTAGAGCGAATGCTCATCTATACTAAATCTCGAGCGGCAAGCTCTACCGACTATGAAGATGAGTATGCCTTCAACTTACCTTAATCTAGCTCATTGATTTCATTTTGGAGACTATCAACGCTATAGGAGGTCTTATAGGTATTATAGCGAGAATATATGCTAGAATCCCTCCTCAACATACAAGAGAACAATACCTTGTCCTAACTGGAATGGCGAGAGTGAGAGGAGCCTGCGATAAACTCCTGAGTGTGCTTCCCAGCTAGACCATGATCACTAGCTTAGAACTACTATCTATGCCTAACTGAGGAACATAAGCAACGAGCAAAGGCAAATACTCCTTAAAATGCCTCCACAAATGGGCGCCGAGCAGCTAAGGGCAAGGCCCTGTGTTAGGGCCTCAAGGAAGGCCCTTTGTGAACACCATAGCTCTCTCTCCTAGCTTGAGTTCTGGCAAAGTCAATCTTCTCCCCAACTACAAGTGCTAAATTAAACTAGATCAGAAAATACATAAAATGGAGAAATACTAAAGAAGCATACATTCCAAGAGAAAGGCACATAGTGTAAAGGCAAGCGCGCATACATGAAGATAAAAATAAAAATTGAAAAACTAAGTACCAAGAGGAAGCATATAAGGGACATTAAAGGAAGAAGCAAACAACCCATCATTATCAAAATGCTCGAAGTGATCATGATGAATTTACCACAGACACATTTAGGAGGGTGAACTACTTCATGCATAGAAGACATCCCAACCCTCATCTCTTACCCAAAAAAAAAGAGCAATCTTTTCAAGGCCTCAAAAAGAGGACACCTCACTTGACCTAGGAAAAATCAAAGAAAAAAAAAGGTTCCTTCCTTATCTTTCTAAGTATGAATGAAGCATGGAAGCTCTTTATGGAAATTAATGGAAATTAGAAAGCATAACTCTTTAAAGAGATGTTAGAACCCCATGAAGTATGAAAATGAGTTTTGGCAAGCTGATTCAAATATAACCATAACTCTTAACCATCTCCAACAATAAAGGATTTAGAAGAAAGGAAAACCTACTACTAAATACCCACTAAAAATAGCTTAGTACCCAAGAGTGAGTGACATAAAACTAGGAGTGAGTGACATAAAATGGTCTTCTTGGTATGGAAAGTAAACTCAAACTCATCAGACAAACTAATCCTATGACTCAAAAGATCTAATTTCTCAAGAGTAAGCGAACTAGGCAAACGGCTAGTACTGAAGAAATGCTTATTTAAAAGAAGAGCATCCTTTCAGTCCCCCTCTGAAGGCCGCTCTTCCCTAAACTTAGACTCAAACCCTGATTTGGATTGTGACACAAACAACTCCATAGAGGCCAGCTACTTGGATAAATATTTGCGAGTGTGCTTGCGATGTTTGGTTAACCAATACAGAATATGATGATAGAATGTATAGAAAGAAAAGCCTTTAGACTATTAAAATGAAATAACATTGGGAGGGATAGCCCCACACAACTAGCCTTGATGCAACTGCCTCAGGTGACAGACGACTCGATAGTAGAGCTGATTGATAAGTACCCACCCTATATATGGAGGCTACCCCCATAGGCAATCGACCCTTGGCCAGTAGCCTCTTGGGTGACTAACTAATAGAGAAAAAGGGCCTCTTTAATTTGCTGCCCCTAACAAGAAACAGGCGACTAGTCACCACCATTAACAATAACATTGCAATCTTCACCGACTCCACTATCGCATTGATTGACCCACAATTATCATCACTACTGTGCATTTTTTTTTTCGCAGGATTGGATTCCACTTCACACTATTTTCTCTCTCTGTCGAAGGGGATAACTATTCTCGAAAGCCAAACTCCCTAGAGTTCTTCCCCCCTCCTTCAAGTGTTAGCTAACGAAAATGTCAAAAAGGAGTAAAGAGAGAGTATCAAACTAACTTTTCGAACTCATCCTACCAGTGATGAGCAATGGCTTCCAACTTGGGCGATATAAGGCTTGCGAAGAATGCAACTATTGACAAAGTACAATTCTCCTAAAAAGTAAATAAAGTAATAATCCTTAATTGATAATAAATTAATTAATTAGTTATGAATTCAACCATTAAATTGATCAAATTAAACCAAGAAAAATTAAAATAAAAATGAGATTAATTATCATGGCAAGGCAAATTTAAAAATAACAACTGGAAATAGAAAATATACTTTGAATTTGAAAAGGATAAATTTCAATTCAAAGTAGGAGGGCTAGACAATACAACCCATTAAGACCCTAGGAAAATAAAAATAAAAAGTCAAATATGACAAATTAGAATAACCAACTAAGCTTACTCAAGATTATGGGTGTCAATTTGGGCTAGAACCCATGGGTTCAACCCAACTCATATGGTTTTGGGTTAGATTGGGCTCAATATTTTTGAAATTAGTTTGAGTTGTTTGTGCTTTAGACGAACTGTATCAAATTTGGGTTTAAAATAGGTTTCAAGTAAGTTCAAAACAAGTCCATTTAAAATATTTAATCAAAACTTAATAAATTTAATAAAATTAATTTTGAATTAATAACAAAAAAGCTTATTATTTTTATTTTTTTAGTTTTATGAAAGTCTTGTATTTTTTTTATTATTAGTAATTTCATAATTAAAATATACATCTTGGGCTTTGTATAATATTAATAAATTAATTATCTAAAATTAGGTGCATATAAAATGAAGTCTTAATTCGAATTAGATATCTTAAAATGAAATCAAGTGTCAAGTGCTAAACTCATGTGTACAATATTTTGCAAAATTTTGGTAACGTATTATTCCTCTAAATGTCATATTTTCTTGTCAACTAGCTTATATTTCTAATTTTAAAGCATAACATAACTCCACAAATTGATACTATTCATAGTACACAACATATAACAACTGAAAATAGCATCAAACCTTATATGAATAATTCATAATTAATTTTGTCATGAAAGAAATAGTACTCATAATTAATTTTTAATGCAATTGAATATTATAATATGAACTAATAAAATAAGTATATAATTTAATAAATAATCTTATTATGTTGTGACATTATATACCAAATAGAGTGTAGAAGGTATATTAATATTGCTATGGTTTTTGAATTAATTTTTTGGAATAAATAAATTACATCAATTTTTTTATTTTCTATTGGTATCATTTCAGGCCCAACCCAACTCACAATTGAACTCATTTTTTAACCAAATCCATTTTCAACCCACCTATCTCAACTCATATAGAATTCAACCCACGTAAACCTAAACCAAACCCAAACCAACCCATATAGAAGCTAGCTCCCTGGCTAAATATTGGTGAATGTGGTTGGGATGTTTAGTTGTGCAACGCAGAATAAAATGATAAAATGAATAGAAAGAAAAGCCGTTAGACTATAAAAATGAAATAACATTGCAAAGGACGACCCTACACAACTAGCTTCGATGTAACCGCCAAAGGAGATGGGCGACTTGACAATGGAGTTGCTTGACTAGTGCCCACCCTATATGTGAGGGCTACCACTATAGGAGACCGACCTTTGGCCGATGACCGCATGGGTGACTGACCAACAAAGAGAGAGGGCCTCTTTAATTTGCCACCCCTAACACGAAGTAGGCGACCGGACGCCTCCACTAATACCAACACTGCAATCTTCACCAATTCCACTGCCATATGGATTGACCCCACAACTATTATCGCTATTGTGCAATTTTTTCTCAAGATTGGATTCCACTTCACATTGTTTTCTCTCCCTAGCGAGGGGGATAACTATTCTCAAAAGTCAAACTCCCTAAAGTATCTCCCCCCCTCCTTCAAGTGTTAGCTAACATAGATGTTAGAAAGGAGTAAAGAGAGAGTGTCAAACTAACTTTTCGAACTCATTCTGCTAGTGATGAGTAATGGTTTTCGACTTGGGTGATATAAGGCTCATAAAGAACACAACTATTGACCAAGTACAATTCTCCTAAATAAATAAATTAATTAATAATCCATAATTGGTAATTAATTAGTTATAAAATTGACCATTAAATTGATCAAATTAAACCAAGATAAATTAAAATAAAAAAAAAGATTAATTATCGTGGCAAGGCAAACTTAAAAATAACAGTTGGAAATAGAAATTGTACCTTGAATTTTAAAAGGATAAATTTCAATTCAAAGCAGGAGGGCTAGATGATACACCCGATTAAGACCCTAGGAAAATAAAAATAAAAAGTCAAATATGACTAATTAGTATAACCAACTAAGCTTACTCAAGATTACGGGTGTTAATTTGGGCTAGGACCATGGGTTCAACCCAATTCACATGGTTTTGGGTTAGCTTGGGCTCAATATTTTTAAAATGGGTTTGTGTAGTTTATGCTTTGGATGTACTGTATCAAATTTGGATTTAAAATAAATTTCTAGTGGGATCAAAATAGGTCCATTCAAAAAATTTAAGTAAATTTAATACATTCAATAAAATTAATTTTGAATTTAATAATAAAAAATATTATTATTTTTAATTTTATCAAAGTTTCATATTTTCTATTTTTGGTAATTTCATAGTTAAAATATGCATCTTGGGCTTTGTACAATATTAATAAATTAATTATCTAAAATTAGGTGCATATAATTTGAAGTCTTAATTTGGATTAAATGTCTTGAAATGAAACCAAGTGTCAAGCACTAAACTCGTGTGTACAACATTATGCAAAATTTAGCTAAAGTATTATTCCTCTAAATGTTATATCTTTTTGTCAACTAGCTTATATTTCTAATTTTGAAGTATAACATAGTTCCACAAATTAATACTATTTGTAGTACACAAATTATAACAACTGAAAATAGCATCCACCTTCATATTAATAATTCATAATTAATTTTTTCATGCAAAAAATACTACTCATAATTAATTTTTAATAAAATTAAATATTATAATATGAATTAACAAAATAAGTATATAATTTAATAAATTATCTCATTATATTGTAAAATTATGTATTATATAGAGTGTAGAAGGTATATTAATATTGCTATGATTTTCTGAATTAATTTTTTAAAATAAATAAATAAAATCAAATTTTTTATTTTCTATTGGAACCATTTCAAACCCAACTCACTTTCAATCTACCTATTTCAACTCATATAAAACCCGAACCACGCAAATCAAACCCAACCCGACCTATCCATTTGTCACCCATGCTAAAAATGGATTTTGGATCTTTAAGTTTCATAAAATCAAACTCATTAAAACTCAATTAATATAAATATCAATTTAAAAAAAATGTATTAGTTCACTAATTTTAACTTCAATACTGTCTCCACATGGTGGCGTTTTTTTGAGTAGAAATCCACTATGTGGCAATTTACTGAAAGAACTTTATACTTGATTTCGTGTAACAACAACTGGTAATATTAATTAAGTGTTATAATAAAATTAAAAATTTATAAATGTGCTTTATTTAATTAACAATATAAAATAATAATAATATCAATGATGATGAAAGAATAAAAAAATAACAATACTATTTAAGATCATCGAATTTTTAAAATAATTTAATTAACCTTCAGATTAATAAATTGAATTTCAAGGTTAACTTTAAGTTCAAATTCAAAATCAAGTTGAAATCGCCTCAATTATACCCCTACTATAAATATAGACTTGAAGAGAAATTAAATGACGAACTTAGCAAGGAACACTCTCATTTTATCA
>JACGDI010005456.1:258681-336244 GCA_014898725.1 Jacaranda copaia | reverse complement strand
AGATAGGATTATAACTATATGATGGATGTGCATTTTATGTTTGTTAAAGTTAGGGGTTTCCTTAATAGGTAGCTACAAAATTGTAGGCTTTTCTAGGTGCTGTCTTCTACGTGCAAAGTTTTATTGGTCTTTGTCAAGGTTTTTAAAGTGTAAAAGGGTAAATGTAATATTAAAATTACATTAAGTAGGTAATTGTAGTATTATCTGTAACTAAAGGGCTTTTTTGTTATCTGTTAGAAAGTTCAAGAGTTTTTGTGATATGATTGGTGACTTATTCTTTTCTATTGGTAGGCTTCATCGAAGTTATAACTGAGCTTACTCCCAATGCAGTGAATAGGAAGTGTTGTACGCATATTTATGCTTGGACTACACTTTCTAGGAGTGTTTTTGAAAAAATATTTTTGGATGGCTATGCCTTCTTATAATGCCCAAGGTTTTAATTGGGTAATGTATAAGATCAGGGAGCATAGGCAAGCTACATATGATTGGTTGATGGGAATTCCTATTCCGCTGTGGGCTAGGCATGCTTTTGATTCAAGGTTGAAGAATAATCATGTCATAAATAATATTTTTGAATCTTTCAATCATTGGATAGGTGAGCAGAGGTCAAAACCAATTTTAACCCTTCTTAATGGTCTTAGAATAAAGGTAATGACTAGGCTGAGGATGAGGTTTGAGAGAGGGCAGAGGTAGACTAACTGTGTCTATGAGAATGTGGTCTCAAAGATCAATAGTTTGAAAGAGGTAGCTGTATCATGTCAGTTGACAATTAGTAGTGCATATGAGTTCCACGTGTCAGATAGAGGGATTCATTATATTGTCAACTTTGATGATAGGAGTTGTGATTGAAGAGAATGGGATATGTTTGGCATTCTATTCAAGTATGCCATGTCAGCTATATCCTATAGGAGAGAGTTAATAGAGCTTTATTTAGATATTAGCTTCTATAAGACTGTTTACTTGAAGGCCTACTAAAAGGTGGTACATTCAATTCCAGATGTTGCCTTTTGGCCTTCAAACTTGAATCCACAACCACCAAAAGTTATTCCTCCTAAAATGAAGAAGTTGCCAGGTAGGCCGAAAAAGTGCAGAAGAAGAGAGCTATGTGAGGCACTAGCTACCAGCAAGAAATCATGTGCTCTTAGATGCAACACCTACTAGTCATTTAGGCACAACAAAAGGACCTGCTACCTACCATCTTAGTCCACCTCTCAAGCATCTCAGTCCACCTCTTAGAATAGGAAGAAGGTTTGAAGTTTCTATTTCATGATACTAAGGCTTATTTGAATTTTTAAAACTACTTGTTTACTATTTTATTTGCTTTCTGTAGAGAAGAAGTGACAAAGTCGTTTCCTTTAATGCTAATACTCCTTTGGCCAAAATTATAAGAGAAGTGAAGAAGAAAAAGAAGGCTAAAAACCAGCTCTACATCTGCTATGGCATATGAGCACATGAGGCATAGAGGACATTTTGGAGGTGTTGCTAAATCTATCCTTCTATTTCTTTTGTCAATTTAAGAAGTTGAAGAACTCTTTATTTTATGACTCTTGGGGAACCTTGCAATGGATGTTTTTGTTGTTTTGTTGGATAACTTACCAAAAATATTTTGTAAGTATTTGGGTGATGAAGATGTGAAGTTGTAAGTTATTCTAAGGCTTTTGCAGTACTTGGATGATGAATTTGTCAAACTTTTCATATTTGAAGAATTGAAATGTAAGACTTTTGCAGTATTTATATTTAGTGCACAAATATCAGCCTTTCAAACTAACATATTATGCAGTTTTATTCAAAGTTCAGAGGGGTATTTGCAATGTGTCAGCATTTTTTATTTATAGGATTGGGTTATTCAACTTGTGTAAGCTTTTTATTAACCTTAGGGGGGAAAAGTAATGTTGTGTATAGTTTATCTACAAAAAAAATATGTGTATTAAGGAGATAAAAAATCATATTTATAAATATAAAATCAAATATTAAACAAATCAAAATTATTGAAAAATTTGTCAAACTATCATTGACAATGCTTTAGAAAAAATCAACAAGTAAAATCTTATAGTCTTAAAATTATTATGAGTAGGTCCAAGGGTATATTTGTTTCAAAAATAACCCTAACAGTAACCTAAGGGCTTTTCCGAATTTTCATGTAATTTTTATGATGGGGTTAGCATTTTTCTTGATGAACTTTCAAATTTGTAAGATGGAGCAAAACCTCAGGGAGGGCATTTGTAATTTTCCCAAACCTTTAGATTTATTTGTAAATAGGCCAAATCTCAGGAAGAGTATGTGTAATTAACCCCTTTATATTTTGGCAAAAAGAACGGAGATACATGTTTGTACAAAGGAACTTGTATGTCTATTGAACTGGAAAAACACATGCAAGCTCATTTAATCTGAACCATTTTGAAGAGTTGTTTTACTCCTTACAACATTTGTAATTAAAAATGGCCTTATACCCAAACTATGTCTACTCTTTCACTACAAAAAAATTACAAGATTAATTATCACTAATTGTAGTTAATATTAAAAATTTATAGTTTTAACTACATAATTAATTTAATTAAATTCAAAGTAAATGTTGTCATAGTTACCAAACCATAACTATTTAGTGATTATTCTTATTTTTAAATATTATTAATTTTTTCATAAAAAATTCATATTAATTCAGTGTGTTTTCAATGAACAAGGCTACATATTGACAATTAATAATTTTTTGTTGATTAATATTAAATAGAATTATAATTGCTATGTAAATTTGTAGCCATAGCTACAAAATTAATCTTGTAATAATTTTTTTCATGATGGATATCTAGTTTTTTGATAATATTTTTTCTAACATACAAAACTTGTGTTCTTACTTAAATATTGAAGAATTTTTGTTTAGAAAAATCTTTATGCTCTCTGACGTGCCTTTTGAACATAGAATTTAGATTGAAAAGGAAAATTTACGAAGACATTATAAGTGAAAATCCAATCACACATCAGGTCGCAAGTTTACTTTTAATGTATGTTGTGAGTCATTGACCAAATATGAGGAAGTAGAGAATTTTTGTAAAAATTCAGATATTAGGGGACTTCGGTGTCCGAAGGAGGTCGATGAAATTGCATTTACTAGGCTGTGAAAGCACAAAAACTTTTTTCAAAGACCTTTATCCCTTCCTTTTTTTAAAGGAAAACGAAAAGAGAAAAAAGGAGAAAAATATCAACACAATAACACATAATAACACAAATATTAGGAAATATGCGTTGGGACTCCCAAAATTTAGGATAAATTGTATTAACATGCTGTCGTGTTGTCATGCAAGTCTTTAAGTCAAGGTCATTAGGGAGATATAATTCTAAATAGATTTTTTTATCGCACTCTATATGTAAGCTAATTGCTAAAATTTTATAATACAAAATACATAAAAAAATTATTTTTTTTATATAAACCTATAATTTTAAAGTACTTTTACTATACTTATTTGAATTTTTAAGATAAATAAAACGAAAAAAAATTATAATATAATAAAATAATTTAAGAAAGAAAAAGATAACTAGAGAGAGAAAAGGTAATTAGCACTAAATAAGATAAAACAAAATTATCTTGTCATTACTTTTAAAATAGAGTTAATTTCGTTAACTCATTAAAACACATAGTAATAACAAGCGATTTGGCACAATCTATACACATACTACAATTTTTATAGTATAAAGTAAATAAAAATCTAATATATATTTTTAACATAATGTTACATTTTTTAATTATTTTAATGTATTTATGTGAATTTTTAGATAAATAAAAAAATTATGATAAAATGTCACTACTAAAAAAACACTGTCTTGTGATGGAATTAGTGATAGAAAAATTTCGTCGCAAAATCTTTGGTCGCAGTAATTTGTGATAGAGTTTGCGATGGAAATTTTCATTGCAAATCTGAGATGGAAATTTCCGACACAAATTTCTGATGGAGTTTTGCGACGGATTTTTCTGTCGCAAATAGTAATTAAAATTAAAAAATAAATTTTTGCAATAGAAATTTCCATTGCAAATTTTTAATTTTTTTTTAAAAAATATAAATATTCTATCAAATTAAAACCTATAATTACACAATATCAATAATTCTTTGCATTACATACTAATCATTCCATACACCAATATTTAAATATTATTTTACTTAAAGTCACAATAATTTTATATCACAATAAAAATCAAGCCCTAATTAAAATATAAAATTTACAAAATAATGCCAAAAATATTATCTTACAAGGCTTATACTAAATTTCAATGTCTTGAGATATCCAAACCTGCAATATTAAAACAAAAATAAAATTACAATAATGAAAAATAGAAATATAAACTAAACTAATAGACAATTCAACATAATAAGCCAATATATAAATTTAATACATAACCAAATCATAATTGAGCACATATTTCATAAAATATAAATTCAAATCCTACTCGCACATATAATTCAAAAAATATAAATCTAGCAAAATTTAACAAACAATTCAATGTAAATGCTTAATCTAACATATGTAAATCTAACACATTGTTCAATATGACCAAGCATACATCTCATTATAAACCAACATATAATTTAATATAAGTCCAACAAACAACTCAAATCCTAATCAAATGTATAATTTACAAAATATAAATCTAACAAAATCTAACATATAATTCAAAGTAAATGCATAATCTTAACACATAGAAATCTAATACATAATTCAATATAATCAAACATGTATCTCTTCATAAACCAACATATAATTTAATATAAGTCCAACATATAATTCAAATCCTAATCGCATATATAATTCACAAAATATGAATCTAACAAAATCTAACAAATAATTCAATGTAAATGCATAATCTAACACATTATTCAATATAACCAAACATACATCTTATTATAAACCAACATATAATTTAATATAAGTCCAACACATAACTTAAATCGTAATCGCACATATAATTCACAAAACTAACAAAACCTAACACATAATTCAATGTAAATGTAATCTAAATGCATATAAATCTAATATATAATTCAATATAATCCAATACACATCCAACATAAACAAACATATAATTTAATATAAGTGCAATGTATAACCCAAATCCTAATCAAACATATAATTCACAAAATATAAATCTAACAAAATCTAACACATAATTCAAAGTAAATGCATAATCTTAACACATAGAAATCTAATATTGATGAGGTTGAAAGCTATTTTTAGTGTTTTGGGTAAGTGTTTGGGCTAATTCAACTAGGGTGGTTGAATGATCCAATTGAAAATTTTTCTTGGATTGAGATCTGCAATCACTAGCAAACGTCAAACTAGATGAGGTGCCCTCGGCTAAAGCACTCTAATGCTTAAGTTAGTACTAGTTGAGTAGAAAAATCAAGTAGCAGAGTAAGAGCGTATAATGAAGAATAGCATACCTTGAGAGTGGCTGACAATAGGGTATTTATAGCTTTCTCTAGGTGGATGATATGTCTAAGATGGCCGTATCAAGTGTAAAGGGCTTTTATCTTTGCATGGGGGCTATAAGTCATCTCTCGTCTATGTACTATTTCAGGTGGCACCACTTTCTACTTTTTGAAATAGAATAGTACTCTGGAGGCACGCTTCTTGATAGGAGTAGAGGCACAGATGGTACGAGGGTGGCATATGCCATTAATATGGAGGCATATTGCTTATTAGGGTATTAAATATGATAGAGATATAATGGGTTGACCAGACGGTCTGGAGCCTTCATCGAATATGATCAAGAACAAACCACTCAACCTGGTGGGTTATGGTTGAGTGGCTTGGCCAAGTTATTGCACAAGTGAAAAGATAATGGTCGATGGCCCAACTAGACCTCAGAAACAAAGTAGGCTGGGAAGCTACTTTGGAGTCGACGGCTGTTGGGTTGGGCCGCTAGGCTTCAGAGGTGAACTGGGCCTAGGAGCTACTCTAGAGTCGACAACTGTTGGGCTAGGCCTACTAGGCCATCTCATATAACGAGTCATCCCTACTTATAGTCTTGATTGAGCTTGTCAATGAAAAGGAGTAGAGTGTAGCTACGTGGCTGATAAATGATTTTGGACATTTGATTAGGGTTTTTGAATACTCGATCAGGGTTTAATGCATTTAATATATCTATTATATTGAGCTATACAAAGTGCTAGATGATGGCTGTGTAATTATTACCGCCTTTTGAGTGCTTATAAATAGGCACTGTGAAAACACTCATTTTACACTTTTACTACATTTGGTCTGGTCAATTTTTGAATTCACAGAGCCTTCTTTCCATTCTACGCTTTTAGAGTTTCGTCGAGACCCTATAAGTTTTACCTTCTAGCTTTAGTTTTTCTTTGGTTGTTTGTTAAGCATGTCAAGCACTTTGGATAGTGAGGTCACTAGGTCCCAAGGGGCATAATTGCATGGGAAGGATGAGAGTGAGAGTATATCTAGTAGCTTGTTGAGTGATAGCTCGACCTCTAGCAGCTCAAGTGATGGTCGTGCTCTTTCTGGGGATAAGGTTAGCCCAAGTAAGGTGCCAGTGTTGCGTGGTCAACTATTCGCACTTGATTATTACAGTGAGATTATTTCAAAGATTACCCCAGTCGATCTGGTATGTATTAGGGAGCTTTATCATATCTCTGCTGAGTATGAACTCTTAGCTCTCGGTCCATGGGATAGGATGCATCGACCTCTAAAGAGGTGTATTACCATTTTTGAGGAGGGGTTTCGATATGGACTTAGATTCCCTCTTGCGTTAGCTGTGATCGACCTCTTAGGCGGGCTAGAGGTTAGCATAATGTAGTTCTTACCAAACTATTTTTCGACAATATACAATTTTGCTGTGCTGATGCACTTGTTTAAATAGCTAGCTTCCTTTGCTAATTTCTCCAATCTCTTTCACTTTCCTATGTCTTCGAAGTAGGGTAGCACCAAGAAATCTGGGTTCTATTACCTCACATTGCTGCTACATCAAAAATTCCTAGTAACCCCTTCCTCCTTCTATGGTTAGGAGTGGAAAAAAATATTTTCTTTATGTTTAAAGGCCCGAGGGGGTTTAATGTACCTAGAGGGTGGTGGAAGGGATATGTTGAGTTGCCACGAAATTTGACCCCTAGTTGGCCAAACACCTTCATATGGGATCTAATTGAGTTTGGCCAAGTGGAGGCCTCAATTTTAATCGAAGAGAGCTATTTGGTCTTGGTTAGCTTGTCGCCGACCAAGCTAAACTTGTTCGCAGGTGATCGACTAGGTAGTTCTATGTTGATTGTTACGATTTTGTTTCATGCATCTTTTTGCTTGAGTTTAATTATTTTGCTTTTGTATTATCATTTGTGTTGGTAGATTGAGAAGAGATAATAAATTAGTTAGGTAATAAGTGATGGCCTGGGCTCAAAAGAACGAGGTGCACAGCTAGGCAATGACTGCTCAATGAGAGAGGCCCTCGACTACGGCCTCAGCACCCCTACCTTGGAATCGACCCTGAGGGCATCTCTCATGTGGTAGGTGGCATCAATAGGCAGCAACCTTACCGATTGGGGTAAAAGGCAAATGGTCAAATAGGGAGATCCAGCTCTTAAGTGGGCGATGGGCAACAAGGGCAACGGGAAAGCTGCAGTAGTTGGCCTATTGATTAGTTATGACCTTTTTGGGAAGCGTAGTAATGAGGTACTGTTTTAGCTACTAAGGCTACCATTGCCCAGGTTTGAGACGAAAGCGAACCTGGCTATCCATAACTCAACCTCAATAATATCATTGGGGTCAACCAGGGCCACAACCATTAAATGCATGGTAGCCAGGCTCTTCATGTCCGACCAAAGAAAGTTCATGGATTTGAGCCAGGTTGGTGTGTTCAAGGCTCTAGCGTTCTATTATAACCTGGTGAGTGTATAGTCGATTCAATTTTCTCATTGAATGCTTTTTTTTCTCGAATTGATCATAGTTTTCTAATGATTAATTTATCCTTTTAGGTGAGTCAGCTCAACTATCACTTCTACTGGAGGTTGGAGCTGGCTTTAGCTGATTGGGAGAAACTGTAGGAGATAAAAGAAATGGACACCTTGAAAGTGCAATCCAAGTCATCCCAGGTTAGGGTCGACCAGTTGATTAAGGATGTGGCAGACCTCTGTGAGTAGCTTAATGCAAAATATCAATAGCTAGTTGTGACCATCTAAGAAAAAAATCGAATGCATGAACTATTGCGCAAGGCTCAATTGGGCACATAGTAGAGTTATAACTCTGGTTGGACAACAAAGTATAATGTTACCTTGCAGAAGGCCTGACCAAATTCTTTCGGAAGCTCCTGCTAATGTAAAGGAAGATAGTGCAGCAATTAATGCTTTGCTTGGCCTTTTAAGATGCAAGCGTAGTCTTTTTGCTCGACGATACGAGGATTGCATTTGATAAGGTTATTAAGTAGCTTAAGTATTTGGGCTACACCTTCTAGGTAGGGTAGAAGATAAGGACCATATTAACCCTATCTTGGATGAGCAGTTGCAACCCAATCTTAAGCCCGATGAGACTACTATTGAAGGGGGCACTGAAGGGAGAGTTGCAAGAGATATTCTAATCAAGTCCACAACTACTGCTCAATAGAGACAGGTGGAGGTATCGAGGAGGCTCGTTGTTGTGATGAAGGAGTTTGACTTCACCAATAATTTTACTTTTGAGATCTAGGACGACATGGTTAATGCAGGCAAATATCTATTATGCTCTACGAACTTTATGGTCGATGAGGCAAGGCCTTCACGACCAACATAAGATGTTCTCACCTTTGCGGCAGCAATGCAGGAGCTAGAGGTGGTGGTTCCAGTTCTGTCGAGTGATGAGCTTGATGAAGCTATCAAAAAGGGTGCTTAAGCGGATTGAAAGGGTATGGGGTCGAGCAACAATTGAAGTTTCTGTCTTCTAGATTGTGGTCGCCCAGCATGGGTTATGTTGCCCTTTTTGTAACCCCTTTTTTTTGTAATGAAGTTTGTACTTCACATTTGTAATCAAAAACTTCTTTCAATGAAATATAACTATTATTTTGATCTATGTATAGTTGACTCTTTTACATTTTTCTTTGCTTTGACCCAATGGTCTTGTCAAATATGAATGGTTGATGATTGAATTAATTAACATAAACCCCATTACAAATTTTAGGGTTGATTGAGGTTATTACCTTTGCAAAGAGACACAGGCTTTCATTAAAATAGATTTATGTGTTCAACATTTTGTTATCAAATTATCTTCGACTTCATAGTCGAGTTTTATGGCCATTGCTTGGACCAATCTATTTTGATGAGGCAAATTGTATCAAAGTTTTCAAAAGGTTCAGCTTGAGATATAACTAATCATATTTGGTAAAATGTATTATATGATTTAGCTCAGTATAGTTGACTATAGTCAATTATAGACGCCAAGAGGCCTTTATTCATTGGCGCGAAGCTGTTGATTAGGTTAACTACAGGGTCGATTGTGAATGTTGGGATGGAAAGCCTTAGTTCGGTAGCTTAAAGCTATTTCTTGGGTCGACTGGAAACTTTAGGCTTAGAAGCCTTAATTTGGCAGCTTGAAGTTGCTTCTTGGGTTGACTATGGGGTTGACTTGAAACTTGGAGTTACGCGAGGCAGATGTGAGTGCTCGTGGCTGTAGCATTATGAGTGAATGATAATAGCATTGCTAAAAACTTTATTTATATTAAATAATACAATGACTATTACAAAGTGCTTATACATAGAATTTCTTCAAGTTGATGGCATTCCATAGGCTACGGAGTTTGTCACTGTTGATGTTGGCTAGTTGATATGCGTTGTGCTTTAATACCTTGAAAATAATATAGGGCCTCTCCTATTTTGGGTTACGTTTTCTGACATTCTTAGATACTTCCACCTTTTTTAGAACTAGGTCATCGACCTTAAAACGACACGGCTAGACTCCTTTATTTTACTTCTTAGCCATCTTTGATCTATAGCGCTGTATGGTGTTGTAGGCTTCTTACCTCAACTCATCGATTATCTCCAGGTTGAGTCTTTTTTTGGATGTGTTTTTGATCAGGTTGAAGTAGATCACTCGAGTTGTATGTTGTATGAGTTTAGAGGGGATGACTACTTCAGAACCATAAACCAAACAACAGGGGCTGTGACTCATAGCTATTTGGGGGGTTGTCCTGTACGCCCACAACACCCCAGAGAGGTTGTTGGCCTAACTCAACTTGGTCCTTTGAATTATAGCTTTCAGATGGTCAAGTATTGTTCTATTCGTTATCTTTGTCTGGCCATTAAATTGAGGGTTCCCTACTAAGGTAAAGTGTTAGGTGATTCCCAAGGCTTCACACCAACTCTATATGTTTCTGCTTCAAAATTATGTCCCATTGTTTGAAATGAGGATCTTGGGGAGACCAAAGCGATAGATAATATTTTTCCAGATAAAACTTTTAATAGCCCTATTAGTTATTTTTGGGACAGCTTCAACCTCGACCCACTTGGTAAAATACTTGATTGTCACAATTATAAACTTTCTCTGACCCATTGTCTTTGTCAAGGACCCCAAAATGTTGATCCCTCATTGGTCAAATGGCTAAGTAACTTGAACATTTATCATGGGCGTAGAGGGTTGGTACGGGATATTCAAGTGGACTTGGTAGGATAGATACTTTATAGCAAAGTTAACAACATCTTTCAGTAGAATGGGCTAGAAGTATCCATATCTGATGTTCTTATGAGAAAGGGATCTTCTTCCTGAATAGTTCTACACATACGTACATGGATATCTTATAGGACCTTGTGAGCCTGGCTAAGGTCTAGGCACCTCAAGGGCGATCCGAAGATCAATCTTTTATAGAGCTGGTCATGTTTCTTGAGAGCAAACTTGGAGGATTGTCCTCAAAGCCGGCATGCCTTATTTTTATCTTTAAGAATTGTGCCCTGACTTAGGTAAAACTTTATTAGATCCTGCCATGAAGCTGGTGTCTTGTTGATGTTTTTGACAAAATTTTATTCAAGTATGCCCACTGATAGTTTATCGGCAATCAAAAAGGTTATCATTCTATCTCTCATTCCTCTAGTCGAATTGGAAAATTTGGACAAGGCATCCATTTGCTTATTCTTTGATAAGGGTACTTGACTAAGGGTGAACGTTTTGAACGATTGCTGAAGTCTTTTAACCTTTGCCAAGTACTGGCTCATTATCGAGTCCTTAGCCTCAAAATTTTCTTTGACCTATTCTGTGATCAACTGAGAGTCCGTGATTGCTGCTAGGTGCTCAACCCCGCAATTGAGTGCCATCCTCATTCTAGTAAAGAGGGCTTCATACTCTGTATTGCTGTTGGTGACTACATAATCAAGTTCGATTGTGAAGTCATACTCTTCCACTGATGGGGAATAGAGAGCATCACCTACATTACCTCTTGATGTTGTTGATGATCTATCGATGTGAAAAGTCTAAACAAGAGGGCTTTCACAATTCTATTCGGGTAGATCAATCCGCTCAGTGATGAAGTTGGCTAAAATTTGTGCTTTAATGGTTGTTCTAGGTTGAAAAGTGATGTTGAACTCTTCCAACTCAATGGCCCATTTTGTTAATCTCCTAATCGTGTTTGGCTTCAAGAGTATTTACTTAAATGGCTGGTTTTTCAGTACTATCGTTGCATAGGACTGAAAGTATGATTGCAGTTTTTGAGCTGTAGTGACTAATTCTAGGGCAAACTTCAAGATCTCTAAGTAGTTATGTTCTGGCACTTGTAGCGCCTTGTGGTAGTAGTAAACTTGTTGGTGGTTTTCATCTCTGGTCGAGACTGGAACTGAGCGGATTGAGGGTTCAAAAATAGCCAAGTAGATATATAGCATCTCTCAGAGTTTTGACTTCGCAAGCATGGGAGGTGAGAACAAGTATTGCTTTAATTCAACTAGCGCTTGATCACAATGTTCATTCCACTGGAAATCTAACTTCTTGGCATTCTTGAGAATCTTAAAAAAGGGTAGGCTTTTGTCGGCCAAATGGGTAATGAATCTGCCAAGGGCTATAATCTTTCTGACTCGGCGCTGTACATCTCTGATTGTTCAAGGTGGTGCAATGTCTAATATTATATGAATTTTCTATAGATTGGCCTTAATACCTCTTCGACTGACCATATAAACCAAGAACTTGCCTTTTTGAACTTTGAATGTACACTTATTTATGTTTAATTTCTTGTCGAATGCTTGCAATATAGCAAAGGTATAGTTGAGGTTGAGCAGATGGTCCTTGGCCTTCTCTATTTTGATAATCATGTCATCGACATAAACCTCTATAGATTTGCTGATCTTATTCTTGAACATAAAATTGACTAGTTTCTGGTAGATTGCTTTTATGTTTTTGAGCTCGAGAGGCATGATCAAAAAATAATAAACTCCATTGGGGACCACAAAAGAGGTCTTGTCCCTATCCTTGGGTGCCATAACTATCTGGTCATAACCTTCGAAAGCATCTATCATACTTAATAGTTCACAACTAGTAGTAGAGTTGACTAGTAAATCTATATGAGGTAAAGGGTAAGGATCTTTAGGGCAAGTTTTATTCAAATTAGTGAAATTGTTACACATGCACCATTTTTCCTCATTCTTGGGGACGGGAACAACATTACAAAGCCAAGATGGGTATTGAATTTTTACAATATAATCCGCATCTAAGAGTTTGTTCACTTCCTCTTCTATGATTTGGCACCTCCCAGCACTGAAAGTTCTTATTTTCTACTTAACAGATTTGTACAAGAGGTCCACATTGAAGCGACGGACGATTACACTAGGTTTGATTCCCTAGAGGTTAGATGCATTCCAGGAAAAGACATTGATGTTTCTTCAAATGAAATTGACCGTGAGACATTCCATGTGGTGGCCCATATTTGTTCCAATCCTAGTGGTCTTGTCGGGGTTCCCAAGCTCCAGTTCGACTATTTTAAACTCTTTGACGAGCTCCACTCTGGTGTCTTTTAACTTTCTCTTCTTACTGGCATGGCCCTTCTTAGTCTCCGCTACTGGGGTGTTCCTCAAGGTTTTCAATTGTGGTTGAGTCTTCTGCTCTGTAGACTTAACAGAAATAGTATACTATCGCTAGGCCTCTTTAATGTTGTACAGTAGCTCGCTAGTACCCACTGGGGTTAACAATTTAATTTTCATCTGATAGGTTAAGATAATAGCCCAAAAATTATTGAGAGTTGTCGACCAATTATAACATTGTAAGCAAATAGAGCGTCACGACTAGATAATTTATCATGAATGTTCTCCTGTGGGGTACCTCCTTGAATGATGTAGAGAGGTTGATGGAGCCTTTTGGTATGATCTTTGACCCCCCCAAATCCAACTAGAGATGTGCGCACAGGCTTAAATTTTAGCTGGCCCAAATTCATCCTTTTCAGTGTCAATAGGAAAATGATGTTAGCAGTGTTACCATTATCAACCACAGCATTTCTTATTTCAAAATTAGTGATCTTGACAGAGACCACCATTGGACAATCAGCTTTATGGTTGATGCTCTTGCCATTGAGATGGGCGAGGTTATCATCGGTGAAAGAGATGGGCTTCATACTACTGGACAAATAGAATATTATTTTGATTGGGGAGGCTTTGGTTGACTCTAGCCTTCTATATGTCTGCCTTCTCATTGATTTTGAATCCCTCCAGTGGGACCTCCCATAATTATGTCAATCACTCCTCAAATGGGTGGGCAGTTATCCTGGGTAGGTTTCTTTCCTTCCTTGAGCTAACAGATCTTTCTCTATGGGGAGTTTAGTTGATTTTGCCCCTTTATGTCTGGGGGCCTTCAGCCACATATTACTTGAGATGGCATTATTTGATCAGTCTCCTAATTTTTTCATGGAGATTGAAGCGTAATCTTTTGTGTCATGGCCTCTTTGCTTTTAAAAGTGGTAATATTTCTTTAATTTCTTCATGGCTTTAATCTCCATTAGCTTCCTTGACTTCTTGAGGAGGTTGTCATGCTGGATTGTGAACAACACATCCTTTTTTGGGAGGTTGAGTGTAGTATAATCATGGAAACATTTAGTAGGGATCGACGACCCTCCCTATGTTATCGGTCTTCTTTCTCTTTATTTTTCTTTTTCTCAATCTTAGGGTTGTTGAATTTTAGTCTATTCGTCTCTTCCTGGGTCATATACCTCTCCGCTAAGTTGAGAAGCTCATTCATCGACCAGGTGCATTATCTCACTAGAGTATTGGTGCATTCTTTATGCCTTAATCCTAGGAAAAGGACATCGATCAGGAACTTGATCCTTAGGTTGTCAATTTTCAACACTTCAGTGTTGAACCTAGTGAAGAAATCCTAGAGGGACTCTCTCTCATTATACTTTACTATATGGAGATGGGTGTGGGGGAGCTTTATCTTTCAACGGCTAGCAAACTGGTGAAGGAACTTATCATACAGTTAGTCATAGAAGTATATTGATGCCAACTCAAGTTTGACAAACCAATCGAGTGTGATGCCTTGAAATGTGGCAACCAGTATCTTTGTGTGTATGTATTCGTTGTGTCCATACAATTACATTATGTACTCGAATTGCATTAGGTGCTGATTTGGATTTGTTAAGATATCGCACTGTAGGAGTCCGATCGAAACCTTTGCCTCGATAGTAGTACACTCGTCGATCATCTCCTGGATGAATGGTGATCTTCTTTCACGGTGAAACCTTTAGGGCCCATTAGGATTGGGAATCCTTTTCGTGTTTTTCCTTAATATCTCTTTGAGGCATCTATTCAATTGTTAAACTTGGTGAGAAACTTCTTCCCACTCTTCTCGATCTGCCTGGGTCATTTTTGGATCGAACTAGGGCCTCGCACACTAGGCTTTATTGTGTTGTGGGGCTTAAGTGGGTTGAGCTACAAGATCTATTGATTGACCAATCTATGCGCGCTGGTTTGATCTCGAACGTTCGACTTTATTGCACTGTTGGGCTTGATTAGGTCGAACGTAATGGTTAATAGGGTTGGTAATTTCTTTTCATGGACATGTCGAACCCTTTCTCTGGGGAGGCATTTAGGGCTGACTTCTCATTTGGTTGGTTGGCGTTTGGACTTTAGATGATCGTGACTATTCCCAAGGGACCTTTTTTCTGGGGATGGCGATTGTAGGGTTGTATTGGTAGCTAGAGCAGGCACAGTTGTGTGCTGATTTAGCATAGCAGAAATCTAAGCAGAAATTTGCTCACTAATTAGTTGTATTAGCTGGGGCATAGTCAAGGTAATAACTTGCTCCAGTGGGGCACTAGGTCCTGGGGCATGCGATTCTTGCTGAGGCTGAGGAGAAGAAGGAGGCATTGTTTTTCTATTTTTCTCTCTCTTTGATGTGGCTTGCGTGGTGTTCACTATCTTTTTGATTATAGTCTCAAATTTCCCATAGATGGTGCCAAAATGATGAGGTTGAAAGCTGTTTTTAGTGTATTGGGTAAGTGTTTGGGCTAATTCGACTAGGGTGGTCGAATGATCTAGCTGGGAATTCTCTATGGATTGAGATCTGCAATCACTAGCAAACGTCAAATTAGTTGAGGTGCCCTCAGCTAAGGCACTCCAATGCTTAAGTTAGTACTGATTGAGTAGGAAAATTGAGCTGTAGAGTAAGAGCATATATTGAAGAATAACATACCTTGAGAGTGGCTAGCAATGGAGTATTTATAGCTTTCTCCAAGTGGATATATGTCTAAGATGCCCCTATCAAGTGGAGAGGGCTTTTGTCCTTACATGAGGGATGTAGGCCATCTCCCATCCTTATACTATTTTAGGTGGCACAACCTCTTACTTTTTGGGATAAAATAGTACTCTGGAGGCGTGCCTCCTAACAGGAGTGGAGATAGAGGTGGTACTGGGGCGGCATATACCATTAATATGGAGGTATGCTACTTGTTAGGACATTGAATGCGGCAGAGATTCGATTTGGTGTCGGGATGACCCCTATGGTCGACTAGATGGCCTGAAGCCTCTCATTGGATAAAGTCGAGAACAAACCTCTCGACCTCGGGGTTATGGTCAAGTGGCTCGGCCTAGGTTATTGCATAGGTGAAAATGTGATGGTTGATGGCCCAACTATGCGTTAGAAGCAAAGTGGCTCTAGAAGCTACTTTGGAGTTGATGGCTATTTGGCTGGGCTTACTGGGCCTCAGAGGTAAAGTGGGCTTGGAGTTTCTCTGGAGTTGACAGCTGTTAGGCTGGACTTGCTGGACCATCCCATATCAAATACATAATTTAATATAATCAAACATGCATCTCATCATAAATCAATATATTATTTAATATAAGTTCAATATATAACTCAAATTCTAATTACACATATATTTCACAAAATATAAATCTAACAAAATCTAATAAATAATTTAATGTAAATGCATAATTTAATAAATGTAAATCTAACACATTATTCAATATAACCAAACATACATCTCATTATAAACAAACATATAATTTAATATAAGTCCAACATATAACTCAAATCCTAATCACAAGTATAATTCACAAAACTAACAAAATCTAACACATAATTCAATATAAATGCATAATCTAAACACATATAAATCTAATACATAATTCAATATAATCAAACACATATCCAACATAAACTAACATATAATTTAATATAAGTCCAACATATAATTCCAATCCTAATCAAACATGTAATTCACAGCCTTAGGTATGACATGATTTAACTTAGGAAGCTTATATTGTTGTTTATGGATGTGTAAATTTGAATTTTTATTTTCACAAAAATTATGAAAAGAAATAGTGATTTTGTCTTTAGCTATATTTATATTCATTGGCATGTTCCAATCACATTCATGGGCTTCTAAAAAAATGTCTCTAGGAGGACAAACATATATTTACCTTCTGTAAAATCCAAATTGCCTAAAAAAGAAGACTTAACATAATGAGCAGCATCATTTCCATTGAAAACAATTAATAATATTTGGAAACACATAATGGCACATAAACACTCCCCATTATGCCCATCATTATCATAAAAGCAATTAAAAATCAATCAGCAACAAATGAGAAGGCTCCGCCTCTTCTTCCAACATCTCATCCTCCTTTGTAATTTCACCAATTCTAAACATTTCTAATGTAATGTATTAAAAAAATATATAAAATCAAAATAAGGTATGCAAATCTACCTCTAAATGCTCCACACAACTCAATACTCACAGAAGATATCCACCACAATTAAAATAGCCTACAACATTAGGCACATGTTACAGGTGCACATATTTAATCATAAATCATAATTCCATAAACTAAATTAAAGTTTGAAAATACAATATAATTCAATATATAGTACTATAAAATTTAACTCAATCCAAAATTCTAATAAAATTTTTAATTCAGATAAAAACATAACTGTAACAAATATAACAACATTTAATACAAATATAAAAAATTTACCTCAAATTTTAATTAGTATATAAATATTTCTTCATGTTAAACCAATTTATATTACTAATAAATAAATTATTTTGAGTTTAACTAACACATAAATCAAATTTTAACTAACTTGAATAATTAACTAAAATATAATGGAGATAACTAAAACATAATCAAATATTTTAACTAACACATATTCAAACAAAATCAAATTTTAACATAATTGTGAGAATTACCTTAATTAATGGAGATAGAGCAAAACATAAATTCTCCAAAACCTAAAACATTAAACAAACAACAACATTAGCATTTTTAAAAATTAAAACTAATTTTTCAAAAATAAAAATAAAAATAAAAATAAAAATAATATTCCAGATTTGGCCAGTGGCCAAATTTGGTCGACTGCCGGCTAGTAATTGGTGTGGCTAGCAGCTTGTTGGTCATACCCGCTTGCACCAGCTACTGTAATTGGTGAGCACTAGTTCATTGGCCACCCAGCTGCTTTAACATTTAAAAAAGAAAAAGAGGAAGAAAAGAAGAAGGGAAAGAAAAAATGTTGATTTTCAAAAATTTGTGTGGGTGGAGAAATAGGGAAGGAGGGTTTTAATTACCGTCATTTGATAATTTGTGATGGATTTAAATCCATCACAAATAATTTTTTATTTTTCCATTTTTGTGTCGAATTTTTTCATTGCAAATGATTTTTTATTTATTTATATTTTTTTTTCACTTTTGAGATGAATTTTTATGCCACAAAAATTAAAATTTGCGATGGATTCAAATCCATTGCAAAATTGCCATTTTGTGATCGATTCAATTTCTTGAAAAAATTCAAAAATTCTGTGATGGAATCAAATTCATTACAAAAGTGTTATTTTGCTATGGCTTTTTCTGTTGCAAATGTCACAATTTTGCGATGGATAAAAATCCATTGCAAAAATTGACATTAGCAATGGATTTTTCCACCGCAAATTATTTTTTCATTTTTTTTATTTTTATTTTTACTTTTTGCAACAGATTTTGCAATGAAAATTTTTGTGATTGATTTTCCGTCACAAAATTCATCCCAAATTGCAATGGATTTTTTTCGTCACAAATTTCCATTGCAAAACAATATTTTTTTAGTGGTGTGTTAATAATGGGACTATAATCTGGCGATAATAAGTTATGAGAATTAAAACATAATATTGAGATATTTTAAGAAAATCACTCAAGAAATATATCAAAATTCAAAAGGCTTTTGGAGTTTTATACATACATAAACACATCAATAGGAATTTGAATATGAAATTCTGAATTGCATTTGGAACTAGATATGTTGGTGATGAAAGTAAACCAATGTATAAGAAAAAAATACAAACACGCATAAAAAACAAATAAAGATGCGAATATTAAAAATAAATAGAAACAAGACAAATTTACTAGCATTGAAATATTAGATTATATGTTACTAGTTATATTATATATATATATATATACACAGATGCACATGGCTACAGCGGCTAGTGCGCAAAGAGAAATTTTGTTCTCCCCCACCCGCCCTTTTTCATGAAAATGAACTCGTTTTTATTTTCTTGCACTCAAACATCCTATACTTAATTTGTGCTGATTTTGAGGAAAGTGTGTTTGGTTTTTCAAAGGAAGTAAGAGGAAAATGTTTGATTTTTTTCTCTTTCACATAAAATCAGAAACAAATGTCTCGTCCAAGTTTCTCTTTGTTTCCTCTCGATTTGTATGGTTGCTGCAATCTTGTAGCAGGCAAGCCCAGGTTACACATGAATTTTGCGTGTTGTTGTCTTCCTTCCCATGATTGTCACAGTGTGGACATATATAAGCCCAGGTTAATTTATTTTTAAAAAACAAAAATAGCAAAAAATTATATTGTGAGAATGGCATATCAATTTTTGTAAAGAAATATGTGGGGGAGATTATATTTAAAAGATGTTTTATTTCTCTGAATAAGAAAGAAGCAAGAGGCAGTATTATTATTTAGGGCTTTCATCAGGTATTTTTCTTCCTTTAATTATTTTTGGGACTCCTTCTATTTTATTGATTCCTTTAAATATGGTCATTTTTCTTTGAACTTATATTGTTTCAATTTTTTCTAATTTTGATTTTTAAAAAATTTCTTGTTTAGTTAGAAGTTGGTTTTTCTTTCCAAGTTTCTTGGTTTAGTGAAAGTTTGGGTCTGGATTTTAATGTTTCTTCTGTCTGATTGTGTTTTAGTTATGTTTGCTGGAGTTTGTTATTCAGTATACAGATCCTATGAGTTGTCCTTTCTTTCTTTGTTTTATTTTGCCTGTATTTCTAATTGGATTGTTTGAGGCAAAATCTTTATGTGTAGCTTTTTATAGTTCCAAGAAACAAAGGTATGAGTACGTTGAGATTTTACTTCATTATATCACACTTACTGTAGTGTTTGGTATGAGTACGTTGAGATTTTACTTCATTATATCACACTTACTGTAGTGTTTGGTATGAGTACGTTGAGATTTTTCTTCATTATATCACACTTACTGTAGTGTTTGATGTGGGCATGTGGATTCTATGTTACATAGTTCTCCTCTATTCGAACCCAAATATAACTCAAGGGATAAATTTAGTGCTGGATTTGGATTTAAATTCTGTCCCACTTTTTTGTGCTTGGTATTGTGGGATACTAAAGGGAAAAGAAATGTTTGGCTTCTTTAAATACTGGTATGATATAGATGGAATTACGAGTGTTTAAATTCAATTCAATAAAAAAAAAATTGATGAATCAATTTAAAAAAATCAAAAATTGATTAAAATCGATTTATTTTGGTTTGGATTGGATTTGTTTTTTCAAAATCGAATGGTTTGGATCATTTTTTGGTTTAATCTAAAATATCAATCCAATCCAAATCAAATTGAATCTTACATACTAATAATATAAAAAATGAAAAAAAAAAATTCTATTTTTAGCCCCCTCCTTAAATTCATTTTGGTGGTTTACCCCTCTATGAAAAAGAAAGAAGGATGAAATACCATCTTATGTTTTTAAGAATAGGTGAAAAACACCCCTAAGACAATAAGTGGAGTGCACCACCCAAAAATGCGAGTGGTTGTGATTTTTTATATATAAAATAACTATTATGCCCTTAATATATCAGCCGTTGAATCTTTTCGTTAAAATGAACGACCCAAATTGAATAGTACTTAATATTTATAAAAAAATATATAAAAAATTATTTATATATTTATATACATATATATAAACATATTATATATACTATAATATATTTGTCAATATCATATAATATATATTATAAATATAATATAATATTATAGTATATATATCTATATATATGTAAATGATGGTTGCCATGGCAACCTTGCCACTGGATCTGGTCTGTGGTTGTAGTCCCCGGAGGCTAGAAAAATAGGAAAAAAAAAAAATAGAAAACTTGGCAGCCAATTTTTAAGGGTGGGGGATGGGGGTGATGGGAAGGGTGGGAGTTATATATATATATATTATATGTATGAATATAAATATGTTGTAAATATAAATAACTATAAATAATTTTGTATATGCATATATAATTTTACATATATACATGTATATAATTTTTTATAAATATTATATTATTTGATTTATATAAATATGTTACATACATATGTAAATATAATTTTATAAATAATAAATAGTATTTAATATATATAAATATGATTGAAAATTTTTATATATATGTATGTATATAATTTTATATATATATATGTGTGTGTGATTTTACATATATGCATGTATATAATTTTTTATAAATATTATATAGTATTTGATTTATATAACTATGTTATATATTTTATAAATATTAAAATTATTTAATTTTAGATTAAACAAAACAAAAAGAAATATATATATATTATATTTATATAGATATGTTATAAATAATTTCATATACATATATATTATGCATATACATATTTATATAATTTTTTATATGTATATAATTTTATAAATATTGGATAGTATTTAATTTATACAAATACCTTATGAATTTTATAAATATAAAATTATTTAATTTAGATTAAATAAAAGAAAAAGAAAAATATAAGAATATAAAGTAATTATATATATGAGGGTATTTTCATCCTTTCAATGTGAAATTCAACTTAATTAGATAGAATGGGGTAGTGATCCAAATTTTAAAAATATAAGGTGGCATTTCACCCCTTTTTTTTCCACAAGGGGTAAATTTCCCATCTCGTATAACATAGGGGGCAAAAATATTTTAACCCTATAAAATATATATATATATATATCTTCATTCTAAAATACATAAATAAATTAAAATAAAACTAAATCAAGGGTTTTTCCACTTTTAAAAATCCAATATATAGGAATAATTAGTGTGGACTTATAATTTATAGTTTGTGTTCTTACACAATTTAGTTCAATTCCATAAAATTAGTGATATGATTACAAAAATGTAATTTATAAATTGATTGATTAAATTAGTTTAATTATCAATAATAACTTGTCAAACATTTAAATTAGAATTTCAAATGAAAAAATCGAATTAATCAATCAAATCCAAGTCGAATTAAAATGGATTAGATTGGATCGAATTTATAACAAAAATTAAATTGATCCAATCTAAATTATGTAGTTTGGATCGGTTGGCTTTTGTTCCAAAATCAATCCAAACTAAACCACAAACACCCCTAGGTGGAATGTTAAAACCAAGCCTTTGGTCTCCTTAATGCAAATAAGTCACCTACCTTGAAGCGTAGGAGAAAAGGAGAAATGAGGGAACAGAGATGGAAATAGAAAGAGAGAGAGACAACGACATGGACAGAGAGACTTAGGAAGCTGGGGTGGATGTGGAGCTTAATGGGGGACGTTTACTAATATGTTTGCAATGTTCTTTTATATTCGTGACCTGCAGGATTTTTGATACTCATATATGTTATCTTTTTTCTTGTGTTGTAGTTTGAAGTTAATGTTGCTTGGCAAGTGGTTGCTAAGGAAAAGAACAGAGAAGTAAAAGCCTAGAATCAACAGGAATTGAGTGTTAGAAACCATTTATCCACATCCATCGACAATTCCTCCAAAGTGTGAGATTCATCTCTCATTAGATGTTTTATTTGTTTCTTTTGTAACATCTTCGTTGTGATTAGGCTATGTGCCAATCTCACATGTCTTGTTTTTTATTTTTGTCTGTGTTGAACTTTTTACTCTATTCTTGTGCATCTGTTCTGCATTAGTTGGTGTGGAAGATTCAACCAATAATGGCCAATTGACTTCTCTAGTTCCCATCATACTAATTGAAGATGAGATGTTATACATCACTTACATTTTTACTCTTAACAATTCAATAATAGGTCTGAAAATAGAAGAATGAGTATTGATTAGTCTTACAAGGTGATAATTTTTGTTATATTACATCATTGGTTTTGAGATCAATACTGCTAGGGATACTTCTAATAGTTAGTTATGTGATGTTATTTTGTGCTTGTTGTCCCTTAAATCCTATCCTTAGTAATACGTTACCATGGATTGACTGAGGGTTTTGTAAGATTTTGCAAGGAGGATGTTATATATAATTATGTAGGTATCCATATAGCCAATTTTGTGATAAGGTTGTTCTACTAGTGCTAATTCTTTTGGTTTTGGAAACAAAAAGCCTAATTACAAATTCTGTTTAACTTAATACCTCCATTTTAGACTTTGGATGCAAAAACATATGTTGCATCCTAAGGTTTATTAGATTATGCTGTTATAATATTTGGCAACTAATAAGCTCGCTACCTAGATTAACTGTAATTCATTTGACAACTGTTGCATACATGAATATGTTTTAAGCTTTCTGAGTGTTAGATTTTAACATTCCCCATCAACTTTAAATAGTATTGCTTTGCTTTTTTGCTCCCCACCACCAAAACACCCAAATACTTGAGTTATTTCTCTATTTTATGTTTTGTTTGTTTGTTTGTTTAAAGTGAGTTGTTTAGTTTATATACAATATCAAATTTGTCATCTTATTTTCTTTTAGGGATCTTTGTCCACTGAACTTGGATTGTGCCTTGAGAACAATGTTACTTAATATTTAGATGAGATATAGCCATTATGGCTTATTAACTTTCTTATATTTGGGCACAAATATGCTTTAAGTTTTCACTAGTTCTTTGATGTTTTTAGGTTGAATATATACAACTCAAAGAGAGAACATGGTTATAGTTTTTTGGATAAGAGAAACTTGTGGAATATGAAGTACCAACTTCATTTGCTTTTCCTTTGGAAGGAGGATTGGGTGAGTTAATGTGGCAATTATTCGACTGCAATTTCTAGACATGCGAATGACCAAATAACCTAAGATATAGTCATGTTCATGAGAAATTTGCTATTCATGCTTTTAACGGAAGGAAGCTTACCATAGTTTGCAATGCATCACTTGTGGATATAAACTTTAGGACTGGTATTATTAAGGTAAAAAATATTCCTGTGCTTAGAATGTTGGTCATCTGTATTTTCAATTCATATACCAACAAGTTAATGCGGTTGGAACATGAGTTAATTTGAAGATAACTCCAGCTCATGATCCAAATGATTTTTGGTGTTGGAAAACGTCTAATCTTGAGTTCATTAATATGTTCACTAATGATAGAAAAATACGTAGCAATAATGGTCCAAAGTTTGTAGGGATGTCTTATTGAGAGCTTATGTGGCTATTACTAAGTCTTCAAAGAATAGGTATTTTGGTGCTAAGAGGGATGGTTATAAAATCACAAGAGTTTGCACATATTTATATAATTTTTCTTCCACCAGAGTGTTGATATTATATAGAGACAATAAGAATAATAAGATGCACGTTGGTATTTGTTTAAAGAACAATGGTATGATAAGGCCTCTCATAAAGCCCTAGTGGTACGTTAACTGTAAAAGCATGAACAATAAGGTTTTGATGTTGTAATACTACTAAAAAAATGCCTTTTTCCGACGGAAAAAGTTTGTTGCGAAATCTTTGGTCGCAAAAATTTGAAACAGATTTTTCCGTTGCAAATTTGTCATAGAAATTTCCGATGAAAATTTGTGACGGAAAAAATCCGTTGCAAATTTGGTGTTTTGCAATGGATTTTTCCTTTGCAAATTTGGTAATTATAGTTAAAAAAATAAAATTTGTGATGGAAAGTTTTTTTTTTTTTTTAAATATATACATTATATCAAATTAAAATCTATAATTACCCAATATCAATAATTATTTCTATTACATACTAATCATCCTATGCACTAATATTTAAATATTATTTTACATAAAATCACAATAATTTTATATCACAATAAAAATCAATAGATAATATTGCTCAATATATAAATCAAGCCCTAACTAAAATATAAAATTTATAAAATAATACCAAAAAAATTATCTTACAAGGCTTATACTAAATTTCAATACCTTGAGATATCCAAGCTTGCAATATTAATATAAAAACAAAATTACGATAATAAAAAATAGAAACATAAACTAAACTAATAGATAATTCAACATAATAAACGAATATATAAATTCAATACATAACCAAATCATAATCGAGAACAAAATTCATAAAATATAAATGCAAATTCTAATCAAATATATAATTTACAAAATATAAATCTAACAATATCTAACAAATAATTCAATTTAATGCATAATCTAGCACATGTAAATCTAACACATTATTCAATACAACCAAATATACATATCATTATAAATCAAAACATAATTTAATATAAGTTCAACATATAACTCAAATCCTAATCACACATATAATTAACAAAATCTAACACATAATTTAATATAAATGCACAATCCAAATACAAATAAATCTAATACATAATTTAAAGAAATCAAACACACATCCAACATAAACCAATGTATAATTTAATATAAGTACAACATATAATTCAAATACTAATTAAACATATAATTCACAAAATATAAATCTAACAAAATATAACACAAAATTCAAAGTAAATGCATAATCTTAACATATGTAAATCTAATACATAAATCAATATAATCAAATATGCATCTCATCATAAACCAACATATAATTTAATATAAGTCTCACGTATAACTTAAATCCTAATCGCATATATAATTCACAACATATAAATCTAGTAAAATCTAAAATTTAACATACAATTCAATATAAATACATAATCTAAACACATATAAATCTAATTCATAATTCAATATGATTAAACATACATCCAACGTAAACCAACATATAATTTAATATAAGTCCAACATATAACTCAATTCCTAATCAAACATATAATTCACAACCCTAAGTATGACATGATTTAAATTAGGAAACTTATGTTGTTGTTTTGGGATATGTAAATTTGAATTTTTATTTTCACAAAAATTTTGAAAAGAAATAGTGATTTTGTCTTTAGCTATATTTGTATTCATTGGCATGTTTTCAAATCGCATTCATAGGCTTCTAAAAAAATGTCTCTAAGAAGACAAACATATATTTACCTTCCATAAAATCCAAATTGCTCAAAAAAGAAAACTCAACATAATGAATAGCATCATTTCAATTGAAAATAACTAACAATAATTGTAAACACATTTAATATGAATATAAAAAATTTAACAATATAATATAATTTAACTAATAATAACATGTCCATAAACTAAATTAAAATTTGAAAATATAATATAATTCAATATATAGTACCATAAAATTTAACTCAACCTAAAATTCTAATAAAATTTTTAATTCAAATAAAACAATAACTCTAACAAATATAACAACATTTAATACGAATATAAAAATTTACCTCAAATTTTAATTAATATAAATTATTATTTATGTTAACTCAAATTATATTACTAATAAATAAATCATTTTGAGTTTAACTAAAACATAAACAAAATTTTAACTAACTTAAATAATTAACTAAAACATAATGGAGATAATTAAAACATAATCAAATTTTAATATTGTTGTGAGAATTACCATAATTAAGGGAGATGGAGCAAAATATGAATTCTTCAAACCTGAAATATTAAACAAACAAAAATATTAGCATTTTTAAAAATTAAAATTAATTTTTCCAAAAAAACAATTTCGGACAAAATTTGGTCGGTTGGTTGGTGTAATCACAAAAAAAAAAAAAAAAAGAAAAGTAGAAGGGAAAGGGAAAGGGAAAGGGAAAGGGGGAAGAAACAAATAGGTGGGGAAATCAGAAATGAGGGTTTTAATTTCCCCCATTTGATAATTTGTGATGGATTTAAATATGTCGCAAATGATTTTTTATTTTTTTATTTTTTTTACTTTTGCAACAGATTTTTCCATCACAAATTATTTCTTATTATTTTTTTATTTTTTTCAGTTTTGCTACGGATCTATATCCGTCGCAAAATTTGACATTTGTGACGGAGTTTTCCGTTGCAATTTTTTTTATTTTTTTATTTTTTGTTACATTTTGCGACGAAAATATTTGCGATGGATTTTTTCCATCGCAAATTTTGGCCGCAAAATAGCATTTTTTTAGTAGTGTCATGAATGATGCAAATCTAAAGATACATATCATCCAAAAACAACTATATTATTAAACAGAAGAGGTATATTGTGAAATGATTTGAATGCTCCTTCTTTAAAGGAAAATGGTATTCTTGCTTGCCCTAGTAGCATCATAAGAGTTTTCATTATTTTTAAACGTGTTTTTCTTCACAATTATGCTTACAGTTATTTATATTGGCATTTAAGGGACTATATAGAGGTGATAAGAATACCAAGATGAACCTTGGAATATGTTTATGAAGTAATGACATGGAAGAATCTCTCATAAAGCCTAAATGGTATGCTAACTGTAAAAGCAAAGTGCTACAAGGTCTTGCTACTATCATGGATAATGTAAGTTCAGATATGGAGATCATCCTGGAAGAATATGTTTCTAAATGGAAGAGGTATTTTGGTGAAATGATAAAATCTTCTTGAGGTTTTTACAACATATCAATTAGGTAAGAATGATATTTAGTTTCTTGTCTTTTTTTATGCTTGATTTGTTGACTCATACATTTAGCTACACTTTGATTATTAATGAGATTATCTATATTTGGATATGAAATTTACATTCATCATGTCATGTCCTATTTTTCTAAATTTTGGTATTAATTAGTGGGTCATGGGTATTGCAAATAGCTTAGCAACATTTATGATTAATGTATTTCAAGACAACTTTGGAGGGTTTATTGAATTATTGCATAGTACGCAATGCTGGATGACAATAAACTAAAGGAACTTGGTACATACAATGACGACTAGGTGATTTCTAGGAATGTGGATGAAGTTGAGGAGGAGATGAGAAGAATCTTTGTTGGAAAGAAGTTCCAACTTTTCCAAGATCGAAATATTCTAGTACATGGTTTCTTCTATGTACTAGAATGATGATACCAACAATCTTTAGAGCATTTTATCCAACATTTGTGCTTGAAATATGTCTTGATATCCTCTTTTTTCTAGTTGGTCATATTGCGATGTTGGGAATAAAGCTCAGAGGTGATGTACCATTTAGAAAGGCGAGCAACATTGCGCATATAGAAAATACATCTAGCTATTTAGGTTTTAAATCTTTGTGACTTGTTGATGATCTATTTTCCTATTGCTGGTTGGTTAATAGCATGTTAGAAATGCACACAAGAATCTGCCAAATGGAGATGATGGAAAACTTTGGGCTATAATGCCATATTATTTGCACAAACATTTTATTTTCCTTTAATGATAATTATATATATATATATATATCTTATTCTCTATTTTTGTTTTATCATCTTACAAAGAGTTGATAAGATAAATTTTATAATGTGCTTATGAATTAAATGCTTTGATAAGATTAGACATTCAAAAACAACCTCTAAGTAAAAAAATTATCATACTATGTTTATCTTTGCATGTTTGAAATTTTAAAGGTACCACAAACGAAAATAAATTTATCCATTTAAAAAAAGGGCACGGCACTTCACTTTATATGTTGTTGTTCTTTCTAGTATTATATACATATACATATATATATATATATATATATATATGAAAACTTACCAAACAAATTATTCACACGAGATGAAATTTTAGATTTTTCGAGAGACATATCTTTTATTTTTACTCTATTTGTCTTGTATCTAAAATACTCAAGTATAATTTAATTTTCTCAATTCAAATGGCTAATGATTGCCAAATAAAAGAATTAAATCAAATTTCAATTTCTTATTTCTGGTTATGAGTTTACTAGCAAAAAACGTGTTTAACTTTGACATGGTATGCTCGGCAAATAAAAACAAATAAATTTTGCACAATTGATTTTGATGTTAAGGAATTTTAAGTGCGTTTTTAATCCTATTTCTGCAAACATTATCGTTGTGGATATGTTGTATGGTGATACACAATGATTAGGGGATTACTTTTTTTCTTCAACCATTTTATATATATCTTGTTCTACTAGGTGAAATCATCCTTTGGGATCAATGACTTGACTTGAAGATAAAAGATAAGATGAAGTCAATTGGTCCAAAATCAATTGCCAATTATTATTAATACAATCGGTTACTAAAACAACGACAAAAAAATATTAAATGTATTAAATACATTAATTATGATATCAAAATCCCACGATGTATTAGTTTTGATTGGGCAACCTGAAGAAAATAGTATATATAGGGTGTCTTGGGAATAAAAGTGGCAAGAGTGAATCAAAAAACTATATATTTCTCTTATTATCCTTATTTGTGCTTTTTATAAAATTAGTAATGTTACATCATTGGCATGTTCACGGGAAAATATGTTAAGATGCAAGGGAAAAATTGGTGGTGAGGATACTTTTACTCATTTCCTTGTTGTATTAGGTATCTAGATTATTGATGAAGCCTCCGTTGAGGGGTTGAATAGTTAGACAAAGTTTGACACTTGTTTCATAAACATAGCCCAAGCTCTCGTTTTGCACATTCAACAATAAATCTATCTCCATTTGATTTGAACTCCCTTCCACATATCATCCTTTTGTATTATTGGATGCTTAGGCCTTCAAAGCTCACAACCCATTCCTTTTGAGAGGAATCTTTTTTTAAATTTTCAAAGAGTTTGTGATTGCTAGTGTCTAAATAAAATGTATTTCATGTTACGTCTATGCAAAGTCATGCGTGTATGAGAATTGGTTCACATTATGTCAAATATATTGGTAATTTTGAGTTAATATTTGTTCACCAAGATCTTTAGGCGAGAGTATGAGGCCCTTGGTATAAAAAGGTTCTCTGATGTCGTGAAAGAATTGAATCACAATAAAGATTTATGCAATATGATATATATTTGTCTTGATTTATTTACTACAATCATAAAAATGTTAATGAGTGAATCATTTCAAGAGGTAATGTGGAGACTACTAATTACCATAGTTAGTACCAATCTTGCATTTAGTACATTAATTCTCCAAAAGGTCTAAAAATCATTGGAATCTAGTGCAGAATGATATATCCCAATACTTGTCTACTCACTTTTTGTTGTTTCCAAAAATTAGAAAGGTTGAATGTCCTTATCTACATAGCTATAAATGAAAAAAATAAAAAGAAAGAGAACTTAGGGCCATTGTGCTATACCATTAGGCTATGACACTAAAGGCCATTGCATCGTATTATCAGGCCTTAACGCTAAAGGTCACTATGTAAAACTATTAGGCTTTAATGCTGAAAAACTAAAAAGTATTATGCTGAGCTAAAACTTTAACACCAAAAACTTAAAGTCATCTATCAAACTCGAGCACTTATAGAAAAAAAAGGTCACTTGCGTCAAACTATCTTGCGTTCAATATGCTCCACTCTTATATTCTAAACTATGTTTCTTATCAAGTTGTAAGAGTGGAGGGTCCAATAATATGTGAAATAATTTTATTATTCATCTAGCTTCAATACACCCAACTCTAGTAAGTGAAATTGCCCTTAAGGATAAATGATCAGATGAAGTTCAACATTTGGGATCAATTACTTAATATTATTAATGTGGTAAGTTATGAAAATAATAATGAGAAATATTAAATTGATTAAATAAGTTAATTATGTTATTAAAAGGCCATGTTATATTGTTTTTAATTGGATAACCTAAAGAAAATAATATATATAGGATGTCTTGGGAATTAGATATAGTAGGACTAAAGAAAAGAAATATGTATTTTTTATTATCCTTGTTCATGTTTCTAATTAATAAGGTTATATCTCATAGACACAAACAAGCAATACAGATAATTGTTAGCTCCTTAATATGTTGAGTTACATAGGTACAATAGAGGCTACGGGTAGGCTGTATGTTGATGGGCGATAAGTGTTGGTATGATACGACACTATGTTAGCTAAAGGTTTTGTAGCACTCAGAGATTTGTTTGGTGGTGTTAGAAAATAGCATCCTTAATTTTTAAATGTTTAGTGTTGTCTATAGAAATATTGATTTTGAGCCCTTATAAAGAGAGAAAGTGTATTAGAGGCATGACCCACGTGGCAGCTGGTGTGGCCCGACCATGGTTAGTAGAATGGGGTAGTGCGTATGGTGTGGCCAAGTCACTAGAAAGCATTATGGTGCATAGCTATCAAGATGTGTGGGCAGCCTTACTGCACGTTTTGTGGGCAGGCTTACTACACATCCTTGTGGGCATTTTGCAATGTGGAACACTTTGTGGCTAGTTATAAACATCGTTTGTGAGTTGTGGGCATATGATTGTGGATAATTGGGTATAATGAGTGAAGCAACATAGAGATATTAGGGTTTTGTGGCCAAGAACTTTGTATAAGGCATCAAGCTTAGTACATGCATAGGCGAGACAAGAGTGGGCAAAGGATGGCAAATGCTTGCAAGATTATCATCTGACATATAGAGAAGCTTTAAGATAGACGTGTGCTGGGTAGCGAGCAACATAAGTAGACAAACGATATAACATGCCATAGCACAAAGGGCACATGATTGAGTGCACAGCTTGGTAAGCATCTTGGCACACTCACAATATATGGCATGAATAATGGCTTGATGGGATGCTTAAATGGCACTAGCTTGTGATGGTTGCTAAGGTATGTGTAAGGCATATGGGCAATTGAGCCTGAACTCTTTAAAAGAAAACTGCCATGGACACATGGCACATGCTTAGACTTGAGAGGAGTTGTTTAGCACATAATTGACCTTTTGAGAATGTCAATTGCATATTTCTGCCAGGTGGGAATGTCAACTACACATTTCATTGTAATTGGGGTTGTTAACTGCCCTATTTTATAAGTTAATTTATACAACTAAGGACCTTACTATTCTTATGCTAGGAAGATAGACTTAAGTTAGCTTAATAGAGTTTATTGTACAAGTTTTGGCCAAGAATTTAGTGTGTTGTATTGATATGTGAAGATAATACGAGAGCAAGGTTGGGCATATGTTTGCTTGCCAGTTTCTCAAACTCCTTTGCAATTTGATTTCCAAGCTCAAATGGGTGTTTGATGGATTGGGCGACTAGTTAGTACATAAATAGGTGGCATAAGGAGGGGGGCAAAAATATAGATAGTGTTAAATATGCACGTCTTCCCTTTGAGACAAATGGTGTTGAAGCTTAGCTTAGGTTTTGAGTATGAAAATTTCTAACAACAATAGGTCAAATGCAAAAAACCATTCTTGACTTGGAGACAAGAATGCAATAGGTTGAGATTTTTCTTGGACAACTATTAGAAGTGGGAAGATCATATGTTTTTTGCATATCTAAGAGTTACAACTAATAGTTGACGATTCGTAGAAAATAGTTAGCAGGTTGAAAGATTCAATTGAAGAAAGGTTAGTTTTATTCGTAGAGGAGGCAAGCATCCTTACAAACATCATTGAAGTAAAGTTATACGCTGTAAACTCTCAGTTGAGAATCTTAAAAAGGCAATAATTGGTTTTGGAACATATCTTATTCATCTAAGATGAAAGTGTCTGATCCTAAACCTTTTGGCAGCGAGCTAAGGAATTTGAGAACTTTTTATGGACATAAAGGAATATTTTACGCTGCAAAGGTGCTTGATTTCAAGAACATGTTCATTACAAGCATGTTTCTTATTAGAGATGCCAAACTGTGTATCGTACTCATGTTGAATTATTATAATATTGGTCAAGGAGGGTTAACTCATGGAAAATATTGCAAGTGGAATTGAAGGCTCAATTCTTACCTTGTAATGTATCTTGAATTGTAAGGGAATCCCTGAGAAATTTGAGGCATAATGGAGCATTACAAGACTATGCCAAGTAATTTGGTTCATTGTTGCTAGACATTGGGGATACGTACAAGGTGGATAAATTATTCAATTTCATAGTAGGTTTGCAATCTTGGGCACAAGCCACGCTACAGAGACAAGTTACAAGAATGTACCGATTGCCATTGCCATTGTTGATAGGTTGTTGGACTTGAACATTGTTGGTGTCTCAGCTTCATTTGATCTAAAAAATATGGGGCCAAGAAGGATAAGAGGAATAGTAAAAAGTTATTTAGGAAGTACAAAATGAACGAGGCGACAGTGACCTCTAGCCTAAACTTGGAGATTGGTAGGACTAAGAAAGAATGTTATATCTATATGGATAGGCATTTGATTCGGGAATGCCCCAAACTTGAAGAAATAAATGCTCTAGTGGTAAGATGAACATCAAAGAGGAAAGTGAGTTAAATAGGTAAATTCTCTATAGGTATTAAGTAGCTTGTAGGCTAGCAGAGATTCAAGGATTAGGGCTGCAGCTCTTTCTCAATCGATGAATTGAGAAGTGAAGGTTTTCATGGCATGGCCAAGAAATTTTTGTGAGTTAGTCTTTGGCTCGGGCAGAGGGATTTTACAATTTGATAGCTTTAGAATTATACTATTAATGAATTCTAAACTTTGTGAAGTTGCTACATTTTCTTATTTGTGCATTTACTTGGTGCAAATGCGATATTGCTCTATTTTACGAAGGTGGTTATGTGCTGTTGAGACTTTGGATAGGTTTAAATGAATTTCATAAGGGAGATATCATTGCTAGGAAAATAGTTTTTTATGGTGCCTAAAATCATCATAAAATAGAGATATTGTGATACGTTTTCGTTTGAGACACCAAAGAAAAATGTTATATAGGTAGGTGTGGCATTATCTTATGGTGATGTTGAAGGGTGTCTCAAAATAAATATTGTTAGGACTCTATAAAACATCACCTAAAGAATACCTTTTTGATGCTTCGTGATGTCACATATTAGGTTCTCTACTACCTTAACTAACTAGTTATATGTCATCCGGATATATCTCAAAATGTTACTAATAAGATGCTTTCAAATGTTCTAATAAACTCATATTATTATGGCATTTGAAAGTGTCACTAAAAGAATTGTTTTGTTACGCTTTCCATTGTCACATAACAAGATTCCAACTATGTTAAACATCTTTAGATGACAAAGATAGGCATCTCCAAATGTATATATTATGGCGCTTTCAAGTATCATATTAAACTTAGTTGTTGTGATATTGTTTGCTATCTCAAAAGCCAAGTATGTTCCCTATCATAATTTTTCAAATAACATTTTTCTTGTTTTGCAAATGGCAATTGTATTATAATACAAAAATTGCAATAGTACTCAATTTCAAGTATTCTCAACCAAGATAAGGCCACAATATCAAGAATATATTTGGAGTTCATTTTCAAAAGGCACCAACTAGATTGAAGACATTAGAGTTTGTATCAATATCAAATAAACTTAACATCATCTAGCTATTCACAACAAAAAACTAAAACTAGCCATATTGCTGCAAAACACAAAAATCATCTATAGTGTTACTACTTTCTGGAGTTGGTGCTACAAAATCACTAATTTGCTCAAGACTAACATATCATTTAGTTTGTAAGGAGGAATAACCTCTTTAAGGAATAATTTTCTCACTAATCTTCATACATAGCAACTTGTATAAGGAAGAGCAAACACATCATTTAGTTTGTATTATGGCACTAAAATATTTTTATGAAGATATGTAAAGGAACAATACCAAATTTTGTGGCCATGCGATAGCCTCACCAATTGAGTCTCCAATAGTTTTGAAACTTGAAATGGGTCAAATTAAGTCCTCATTTAATTCCACTATAATATTAGCAATCACTTCACACTAATTTTTCCTAATTGTGCTTTCCCAACTCATTTTGTTGGATTTAAACTTTGAAGATGATCAATTGCTACGATTTTTGAAAGATCAATCATGCTCTTTACAGAGACATTTTCCTTAACTTGCATATTGAATATTTAAGCATATTAAGTTTAAATAAAACATGATACAAAACATAATTAACAACATCAAACTAACTGATCAATCCTAAGTAAAGAATCATAACACTTACAACCAAATACATTTTAAATGAAAGAATACATATGAATGGAGTGTTTCAATCGACAAACTTAGTAGCAATATAAGTAAATCGATAATGGATATCAAATATAGATAAATGACATGGCATTGAAACAATAGATTTACAACGTGTTTAAACAGAATAAGGCAAAAAATATTAATTCACATTATCAAACTAACTCAACTTAAAGAAAAGAGTAATAACACTTACAACCAAGTATGTTGCAAATAAAATAATACATATAAACTAAGTGTTTTAATTTTGAACTTTTTTTAATTGCAAAATAAGTAAATTCACAATACATATAAAATATAAATAAATGATATGGCATTTAAACAATATATTTACAACATTTGGTACATCTATCATACCCTCACAACAAAACAACTTCTCTTTTAGTTTTTGCTAAAACTTATAAAATGATTCGATAATTCACTTGTTTCTATCATTTCAAAAATAGCCTTACAACACTATACGCTTAACTAGCTAGTTAAAACTCTACAAGTAAATAAACAGTAATTAAAAAATAAAAATACAAGATAGTAAGAAATTCATAAGCTATTTACTTACAAAGGCATTTTGTTCATCGATGAGGCAGAGGGAAGGAAAGAAGTAGCATGATGGTAAGATGATGATGATGATGACACTCTAGAGAATAATCATTTACTGCTCTTTACTTGTTCATTCTTATGAGTTCTTGTATTTGCTTATTTTATTCCATTATAATCTTATCTTGTTGATCAACTATTTGCTTCAATACATCAAGTTCTTTTTTGTAAGTGATACGCATATGAGAAGACTTACATTGCTTGGACATATTATCTTATAATTCAGAGGTAATGATACCACAACTATACATTTGTACTCTTTCTAATAATGGAGAATCTCAACCATTTCTAGATAGGGTTGACATCCATCGATATGCTACCCTGAAAGAACACTCAAGGAGCCAAGTCTCACCTTAATTTGACTCCATGAGGCTCAAAGCATTCAACCACACGATAGAGTAGCAACCATTAATATTTGTGTGGTACCATATGTCCTATTAGTATTTGGTTGGGCAACTTGTAGTCCAAATTAAAGTTGTTAAATGGTAGAGATAGTACGTACCTTTGCCAATCAAATCAGTCTATAGATATATTTGTTTTATCTACTCCAAAGACTATTTTACCTTCTAAGGTAAAACTCCTGAGGAGACCCAATAGGGGCAAAACTGAGAAAACACTATCTAGCCTCTCTACAAATAGGCCTCAAGATGCCTTCTAAAAGGTACATTTCTTTTTTACATTTTGGCTAGCCTGAACTTTTCTCTTTTTCCTCTACAATTTACTAACTTAAGCGTTAGAGGGTTTTAGTCGAGGGCTATCTCAACAAGTCTAATGAGGCCTTTTTGATTGCAGGTTTGACCTTTATGCTCAATGAAAAAATGAGTCTGACCTCCTAAATACTTATCCTTTTTGGTCACACACCCTATGATCACCTCACAAAATTTTACTACCTTACTTCTTTCTTTATCTTGCCCAAAAACTTGAGAAATGTGTCATTTAGTCTATTATCTTTTGAACCATGGGAAAGTTCACTCCTTAGTTCTTTCATCTTATGTTGCATAAAGTGTGATGAAGCGACTAAAGATGCAGCACCTTTGGAATTCGGCATTTTGAAAAATATGGATTTAAGAATTAAGATTTTAATTGGTTGGATTTTGAGGCTTGAGAGATAAATCAAAAGGGCCTAATTACAAGAATTTTGAAAATTTTGGGGTCAATTTGTAATTCAAGAAAACTTAATTGGGCAAAACTTGAAGAGTTGTGGGGTTGATGGTATTTATTCTTGTTTAAAGGGGTGAAATTGAGGTACTCACTAGCCTAGGGGCCAAATTGGAGAGTTGGTGGATTTTAAAGGACTTAATTGAAGAATGAGGAAAAATTTTGGGGCTGAATTATAAATTGAAAAAAGATCAGATTTAAAGAGTGGCCAACACCTTTTTTATTCCATTTTTACTTCTTTTCTCCATTCTCCCTCTCGCATGCCAGTCCACTCTCTCTCTCTCTGGTGACTTTTTCCAGCAGGCCTAAAACTACTAAACCAACCTAGCTAACTTTTTTTTCCTTACAGTGAGCACGTCGATGCCAAGAACTCACCATTTGGATCGGTGAAACATTGAAGGACCAAGGTGAGCTCATGATAGAGTTGGTGGGTGTGTGTTTTTTGGCGGCTTTTGGGGGTAGAGCAAGAGTGTTGTGTGATAAGTCTAGTGTGATGAACAACCTGTTGATCTCTATTTTGAGAGCTAATAACTGGCGAAACAAGACCAAACATGGTGGTGCGCAGTGGTGAGTGGTGGTGCTGCCACTTTGAAGCTACAATTCACTGCCTTCCCAGTAGCTTTTGGTGAAATTGATTGGATCATTAGACTCAGGAGAATGAAACACAGTGGATAGTTATGGTTTGACATTTTTTCGATGGTGGTGCACAACAACAGCTGTGGTCATGAGTCTCATCGTGAAGATCACAGTGGTATTCTTAGTTTTTCGTTTTGAGGTCTAGTTAAGTAGATTCATGGGTAAAGAGTTGGGAAATAGGTTTGGTTATACATATACATGTTGTACTGTATTGCTTCAAATGTTGTACTATGTTGTGAAATGAGGTTGTCATATGGATTATATACATATATAATGAGACCATGCATGGACTATAGTGTAGTTAATGGGCTCAAATTTGTATTATTTTATGTAATGTTAGGATTAATTGAGATAATTAAGCTATTTAACTATGATTTATGAAATTAAAACTTAAGATATGATAATTGGATGATTTGAGATAATATGGGATTAACACTCGGTGTATGCAAGCGCCAGTATGAGTTTAGGAAAATTGGATAGTATTATTTTATGAAAATTATGGGAAATTATTGAGTATTGTAATAAGAAAAACCTAATTCTATGGATTTGAGATTTGAGTGACAGAATTGGGTTAATTGAGATAATTGAATTATTATTGATATTTTGGAATGATGATATAAGGATAATATGTAAATAGGAATTGGATTATACTTCTTTAACAACTAAAGTGAATCTCATGACTATTTTTGTATTAATGGCTTGGTTAGCAAATTTATATTGATAGCATTGCTTAAGCCTTATAACTATTGTGTTTAGTGGATAATTTGTGGTTTTGGAATATTGATAAGTATACTAAGAATTAAGGTTGAATATGGATTTAACTGTAAATATTCTCTTTTGGATTAAGTAATGGGGAATTGAAACCCAAGGACCAGTAGACTACTGATGGTGACTGTGGTTTTTGAAACTATAGAGATGAGGTTCTCTCACTCTAGACTATTGTTTTGTATAAGCTTACTCATTACTTATTGGAAACCCTTGTGAGGGTCAGCTATCCTGGTCTTATTATATCTATTTATTCTTGTGGCGTAACCCTTGTAGGGATTAACTTGTTTGTTTGTATTAACTTGTGAATATTTTAATTATATTGCTCATTTGTTTAAGATCTATACATGATTGTGCATTTGATCATATTCGATTGCTTAACTTGTATACTCCTATGAGGTTTAGTACTTGTTTTCACTCTATTGACTTAGTTCTTGTTCGTTCTATCACTTAAGACTTTCAGGTGTTATCTATTTTGTACTCGTTACCATTTGGTACTTGTCATTATCTTGTTAAATGTCTCAACTAGTACTTGTTATCATTTTGCTCTTATTCCCATCGGTTGGTTATATGATTATTTGTTATCTATCTATTTATTATCTATTATGGTTTGTGATTGTCATAGGGGAGTAAAGGGATGTTAATCTCTACTTTGTGCGTGAGATAAGCCATAAGTCCTTAACTCTTAAACAAGTAATGGGACGTTAATCCCTACTGTGTGCATGGAATAAGCCATAAACTCAAAACTAATGATAAGTGAATCTGATAAGTCTATTTTATTTTGATTTATATTTTTACTATAGTCTGATTGTTTGTACCTTGCTCATGGAGTATCAAAGGTAGTGAAGTTCTTGGTCTAGATAGGGCTATTGTCCAAGTCAAACAAGCCATCTGTATTTTCTCTCAAACTGATTCAATTGAGAATGACCATTCTTCATGAACAGATTCGTTTGACACGATCTTAGGTCGTTCAAGCTGATAGTCACAACCCACGAGCTAGTACCTCTTGATGGCTTTGAATTTGTTAATCCCTATGATCATTCCTAAGTATTTGTACTTGATTTACTAGTAAATTGATACTTGATTGCTTGTATTTGATCTGCTCCTATTCTTATTATTAATTGATGATTTGTTGGGTTGATCTTTCCCCTACAGATCCTTATTCTTTGTATTATGAATTCCCTTACTAAGTTTTTTGGACTTATCTCTCCCTATTTATTTTTTATTTTTTTAGACATGATTGAATGATAAACTTGGACTTCTAGTCAGATTAGTGAGTATGATTTGGTATTAGAACAGCCATGTATATTTGCTTATAGGTATACTTGGGCATGTCTTGTAACCTTAGAGACGTTATAATATTTTAGATCTGAATTTAACATCTATAGGATACATATGTTATGTCAAATATTTTGAAACTGTTGATGGAATGTACTTAGTACTTATGTTGTATGTCATGGGATCACCTAAGGTGGGTATATAGTATTTTATAAAGATGGAGTGAGTCGAGGTATGCTGTTATCTCTGATGCTCTTATTGAGGTTGTTAAGTTTGAAAAATATTGCTAATTTTGTTAAGTTTGAACTATTTTTGATGGGCTTATTAATTACCTTGGATTTGAATTAAGACTAAATTGAATGGTACCTCAGCTAGGGGTCATCTTGAAAAGGGGTGTTGCAGAAATGGTATCAAACCCTAGGTTTGTCGATGACCTAGGCATTTAGGTATCTTTGGGAATTATGACTAATCTTTTGTTTAAATTAGTTTGAGTATGAATTTTTGGTGTATTGCGTGTTTGGAAGATCTTATGTGATTCCAGGAGTTTAAGATGAATTTGACTAGTTGATATTAGCGAGATGAGTTTGCGTACTATGAGATGTCTATAGGATCCTGTTGTATATCATGGGATGATTAAACTTGCGTGTTTATAAGTTTAGTTTGATTTTATCTAACATTTCTCCTTTTTTAATTTTTGAAGCTCAAAGGTGTTGGTGGAAGTGATGGCATCGCAAGGAAGTTCTAGTACTCTTGTCCTGCCTAGAATTCAATATCGGGGAAAGCCTTCCAATTGATTGGTGAATGATTGATAGGCTCCAAGACAAGGGGCACCTATTTACCCACAAGCCTCACTAAAAGAAGAGGGCTCGTAAACCTCTATAGTGGGCTATTTTGTGAACCCTATGTACCATAGAGAACCTGTATTTAGGTCGTAGGCTCAATGCTTCGGTAGTAGAGCAAGAGGTGTTAATGAGATAACTGAGGACCGAGCATTGGAACAGTTTCTTCATTTTAATCCCCCAAAGTTCTTAGGAGATCTCGATGATAGGAAAGGTGAAGAATGGATTGAGGATCTAGAGAATATTTGTGAGACCCTTCATTATTCAGATGATTAGAAGGTTTGATTTGCTACCCTTCTTCTATGAGGTTTTATCTGAAGTTAGTAGAAGATGATTAACCAAAGGTGAATGGTTGAAGAGACTCAATGGACTTGGGAAAACTTCATGCGAGACTTTATGAATAAGTATATGCTAGAGGTAGTGAAGCAAGTAAGGGAGAAAGAGTTTATGGACCTAGTTTAGAGTGTCCAAACTATTAGTTAGTACGAGGCTACTTTTAGCCTACTGATACAATATGCTCCCTACATACAAGATGATGAAGGTTGGCAGGCTTGATGATTTGTGCAAGGATTACAACCAGAATTGAGAAGGAGTCTAGCCACTTGTGATCTGATGAACTTTAACCAAATAGTGAGTAAGATACTGCAACTTGAGTTAGAATTGCAAGAGATTAGAAAAATTGAGGATAAAAGTCGAAAGGGAAAGATGCGCCTTGATAGATAGGGTAATGCCAAAAGAAAACAACCAAAGATTCTTGTGGGGAGCACCACCCAACAAGCCCCTCATTTTGATGACAAAGAAAATATAACTCAAGAGAAAGCACCCACACAATGTAAATTCTAGGGGGAATTAGCTATGATGAGTCTAGCTGTTGGAGAAAACAGGGCAGAAGTGTAAGCTGCAGTAGTGACCAACATTATGTGAAATACTACCCTAAACGGAGAACCCCCGACCCTTATAAATAAAGAAAATATGTGGCAGGAGCTAGAGGGAGGCAAAATATACAAGCTCGTGCTTATGCTATAATAGGGGAAGAAACACCGGATCCTAACAAAATGACAAAAGGTATGGTTTCTATATTTCAAATCCATGATAATGCCTTATGGGACCTTGGTGTTTACATTCTTTCATACCTATCACATTTTGTTGAACTAAATATGCAACTTGGATATATAAAAGTGGTAGTTCAATACTTGGGAGTAGTTTTGAAACAAGTGAACTCATCACTTATTGCTAAAACGCTAAAAGGAGCAGCCAATGCCTTGAGTCAATGGTGGGAATGGCTCACTTACTAGAAGCAAAAGTATTAAGAAGCTTATGAATGAGTGCTGTGTTGAAAATAAATACAACAAATAGGATTGTAGAGATAAGTGCAGTCTGAATTACTAGATGAAATGCGATGAACCTAAGTTAATGATATTTAGATAATGAAATAAGAGGAAAAGTTGCAAGTTTTGGAGAGTTTGAGTTCAATACTGATATAATGGTATTTTTTTGTCCTAAAAGAAGATGTGTGCCAGCAAAAATATTATTAGATAAGACACCCAAGTTAAGATATACAATACATCTGTAAAGCATGAAGATGTATCTAGACTTGGAGAAGCAATCATAACATAATTTAATAAAGAAGGAGGGTAGATTGACTGACTGAATCTACTCATTTTCTACTAGTCAGAATAGTACTTATATAAAAATTTGGGGACCATATTCTCTTAAGGGGGAAGTGTGAAACACTCCTAGAATTTAGCATTTTGAAAAATAAAGCTTTAAGAATTAAGATATTAATTGATCGAATTTTAGGACTTGAGAGATAAACCAAAAGGGCCTAATTGTAAGAATTTTGAAAATTTTGGGGTCAATCCATAATTCAAGAAAACTTAATTGGGCTAAACTTGAAGAGTTGTGGGGTTGCATGGTATTTATTCTTGGTCAAAGGGGCAAAATTAAGGCACTCACTAGTCAAAGGGCCAAATTGGAGAGTTGGCGGATTTTAAAGGACTTCATTTAAGAATGAGCTAAAATTTTAGGGTTGAATTATAAATTGAAAAAAATTAGATTTAAAGAGTGGTCAACACCCCTTTTCTTCCATTTTCCCACCTTTTCCTCCATTATTCCTCTAGCATGTAAGTCCTCTCTCTTTCTCCGGCTAATTTTTCAAGTAGGCCTGAAACTACCAAACCAACCTAGCTAACTTTTTCCTCTCATCATGGCGAGCACGTCGGTGCTAAGAACCCACAATTTGGACTAGTGAATTGCCAAAAATTTGAGGACCAAGGTGAGCTCACGGTGGAGTTGGTGGGTGTGTGCTTTTCAATGGTTTATAGGAGTAAAGCAAAGGTGTAGTGTGATGGGCTTCGTGCGGTGAACAACTTGGTGGTCTCTATTTTGAGAGCTAATGATCGACGAAATAGGACCAATGCGATGGTGTGCGGTAGTGATTGGTGGTGCTGCCACTTTGAAGCTACAATTGATAGCCTTCCCGATGGCTTTTGGTGAAATTGATTGGATTGTTGGACTTAGGAGAACAAAACATAATGGATAGTGGTGGTTTTGCATTTTTTTGCTAATGGTGCACGGCAGTGGTTGGTGGTAGTGGTGGCATGGTAGTGGTCTTGAGGTAGAATCCTTATCTCATTGTGAGGATCACAGTGGCATTCTTAGTTTGTAGTTTCAATGTCCGGTTAAGCAGATTTGTTGGTAAAGAGTTTGGAAATAGGTTTGGTTATATATATACATGTTGTACCGTATTACTTTAAATGTTGTGCTATATTGTGAAGTGAGGTTATCATATGGATTATATACATATATAATGAGACCATGCATGGACTATAGTGCAGTTAGTGGGCCTGAATTTGTATTATTTTATGTAATGTTAGAATTAATTGAGATAATTAAGCGATTTAACTATGATTTATGAAATTGGAACTTGAAATATGATAATTAGATGATCTAAGATGATATGGGATTATGACTCAGTGTATGCATTCGCCAGTATGAGTTTATTAAAATTGGATAGTATTATTTTATGAAAATTATGGGAAATTATCAAGTATTGTAATAAGAAAACCCTAATTCTATGGATTTGAGATTTGAGTGACAGAATTGGGTTACTTGAGATAATTGGATTATTATTGATGTTTTGGAATGTTGATATGAGGATAATATGTAAATAAGAACTGGATTATACTTCTTTAATAACTGAGGTGAATCTCATGACTATTTCTGTATTAGCATATTAGTTAGCAAATTTGTATTGATAGCACTGCTTAAGCCTTATAACTATTGTGTTCAGTGGATAATTAGTATTTTTGGAATATTAATAAGTATATTAGTAAGAATTAATATTGAACATGGATTTAACTATAAATATACTCTTTTAGATTAGGTGGCGTGGAATTGAAACCCAAGGACTAGTAAACTGTTGATGGTGATTGTAGTTTATGGGACTACAAAGGTGAGGTTCTCCTACTCTGGGTTATTACTTTGTATAAGCTTACTAATTACTTGTTAGAAACCCCTATGAGGGTCTATCATTCTAGCATTGTTATATCTATTTGTTCTTGTGGCATAATCTTGTGAGGGTTAACTTGTTTGTTTGTTTCTGCTTGTGAATGTTTGAATCTATTGCCAGTTTGCTTGATATGTGCACCTAATTATACACTTGATCGTATTTGAATTCTTGATTTATATACCCATGTGAGGGTTAGTACTTATTTTCACTCTAATAAGTTAGTTCTTGTTCGTTCTGGTGCCCAAGGCTTTCGAGTGTTATATGTTTTGTACTTGTTTTCATTTGGTACTTGTCATTATCTTGTTAATTATCTCGACTAGTACTTGTTATCGTTTTGCTCTTATTCCCATTGGTTAGTTATCTAATTATCTGTTGTCCATCCGTTTGTTATCTGTTATGGTCTATGATTGTCATAGAGGAGTAAAAGGACATTAATATCTTCTGTGTGTATGAGATAAGTTGTAAGTCCTAAACTCTCGAACAAGTAATGGGATATTAATCCTTGATGTGTGCATGGGATAAGTCGTAAGCTTATGAGACTTGGTTAAGTAATGGGACATTAGTCCCTGCTGTGTGCTTGGGATAAGCTATAAGCCTAGAACTCTTGGATTTAGCAATGGGACATTAATCTTTATTGTATACATAGGATAAGTCGTAAGCCCAAAACTAATGATAAGTGAATTTGATATGTCAATTTTATTTTGATTTATATTTTGATTATAGTTTGATTATTTGTGCTTTGCTCGTGGGGCATCAAGGCTAGTGAAGTTCTTGGTCTAGATTAGCCTATTGTCTAAGTCAAAGAGCCATCTGTATTTTCTCCTGAACTGATTTGGTTGAGATAGACCATTCCTCTCGAATAGATCCAGTTGAGATAATCCCAGGCCATTTGAGCTGACAGTCACAACCCCCAAGCTAGTACCTCTTGATAGCTTTGAATTTGTTAATCTCTATGATCGTTCCTGGTTGTCTGTACTTGATCCGCTTGTAAATTGATACTTGATTGCCTATATTTGATATGTTTATGTTCTTATTGTTAATTGACGATTTGTTAGGTTGATCTTTCCCCTTCAAATCCTTATTATTTATATTATGAATATCTCTTACTAAGTCCTTTACACTTACCTTCTCTTGGTTTCTTCTATATTTTCTTAGATGAGATTGAATGATAAGCTTGGACTTCTGGTCAGATCAACGACTATGATTTGGTATTAGAATAGCCGTGTACATTTACTTATGGACATACTTGGGCATGCTTTGTAAACCTAGAGATGTTGTAATATGTTAGGTCTAAATTTAACATTTATAGGTACATATATTATGTCGAACATTTTGAAACTGTTGATGGTATGTACTTGTACTTATGTTGTATGTCATGGGAACACCTAAGGTGTGTATATAGTGTTTCGTAAAGGTTGAGTAAGTCGAAGTATGCTGCTATCTCTAATGCTCTTGTTGAGGTAGCTTAAGTTTGAAATCCATTGATAATTCTGTTAAGTTTGAAACATTTTTGATAGGTCTATTGATTGTCTTGGATTTAAATTAAGACTGAATTGAATGGTGCTTCAGCTAGGGGTCATCTCGAGAGGGGGTGATACAAAATAATTTTTTTGGATAAAAATAATATAAATCATATTGAACCTACTAAAGTTAAGAAAAGGAAAATAAGACCAAATAATTAGATAGATAGAAGGCCAAGTTAGCTTAACTAAATTAGAAAAAGAAAAGAACAAATCCACTATGTTATCAAGTTCCAATTCAAGAGAAAAGGCAATATATTAGAGACAATCTTACCAATGAATCAATTGCAATAGGAATAGATGTTTCCCCATTTTTTGTATAACATTTTTAAGAAAATCCATCCTACTTGGTTCATCACCCATTAGATCATCACCCTTGCTTCTTCATCATCATGAACATCTTCATTTCCTTCGTCATCATCAAGTTGTTTATCATTTGTTGCCTTTACTTCCTACTATAGAAATATTATTTTGGTTAGTAAACCACTTGAGTATCTCAAACTTTAAGTTATTTAATAATATGAATCGACCTTCATTTGATGTTTGATCAAAGAGAAACTCTTTTTTCCACTAATATAAATAATTTCTTTTGTACACTGTTCTTTTTGTTTTGAGTCCTTATTTTTTGAATACACAAATGAAAACACTTAAAAGATTATTCATATAAAAATATAATGTTAAATTTTCTTTTTTAATTTTACACACGCACTTACATCAGGAGCCTGTTTGGGTTTGAACTCCTGACTTTCTATATTATGTGAGAGATTGATGCCACTAGGCCACATGCCACTTGACAAAATATAATGTTCAGTTGACATAAGGATCAAGTATTAACATTATGATAGATAAAATAAAGCCAACTAATGTCCCATGCTTCATCATTGCTCTAGTAAAGTACTAAATTCTTTCATTGGTTAGGGATAACTCTTTCGTCTTCTGTATTAGGTCGCCTCCTCAAGTTTTCTTCCATTGATGAGTTTAGGTCAAAATATTTAGTCTTCACTCTATTATTCTATGTTCTCCAACTTTTTGCTCAAATCAATCAAGTGTACTCTTCAAAGTCAAGTGCCTCATAAAACTTCTCCTGAATTATCAAAAGCATATATTATAGATAATTTCATTCAATCATACATAAAAAAAAGTTAAGAAAAATGGATATAGTTGATATTATACCTTACTTAGCACCAACAAATTTCTTTTGATAGACTTTGGCACTTTATCCCAATCTTTGATGTCAAGTGGAGTAATGTTTTATTTTTGACTCAAATGCCAATAATTCAACATATTCACATTTATTTGGACCAATAGGCTTCCCAAGATCATCAAACTCCACTTCCACTACTTCGTCCCTAGCCCAAACATGTGCTATGTTAGTAGGTTCTTGAGTTTTTATCTGATCAACATTGCCTACAAAAAAAGAATCTCAACTTTTATCAAATACGTAATAGAATGCTCATAAAATAAAAAAAATTATACATATCAAAATTTTACATGTACCTGTAGCATCATAAATGTCATTGTCCATATCATTTAAATGTGAATCACATGGATGGTTATCATTCTCATTTTTAATACATTTAGCATGTTGAGTGGTTTCCAACACTATAGGTCATTACCATAAAATAAACTAAAAATAGATACTAATGCACTAAATGAAATTGGGAAGACTAAAATACTACATTTAAGTAAATGTTGCACTCTGATATTGTTCATGGAGCACTCTAGATAAATAGGGCTGATACTATTGAGTAACATCCTTATTGATTATGTCCTGCTTAGTTCTCACCATATCACAACAATTATCATTCAGATGTGATAACGATAAAGCAAAATTCTATTTTAAAAAATATATACAAAATATAAAATACTACTGAAAGATAAAATGCATTAAAAGCATTATTTTTGTTAGGAACACAAAGGCACACTATCATATTTATGGAAAATATAAGTGAACGATATAGTTTTCATAGAGCAAAAAAGTCACTATTTTAAACTATCTGTAGGAATTCTAGGTGCCCCCTTATAAATCTAAATAACAATTTTATCTTCATCAATTGGAAGATCAATGCAAGTTTTACTTTGTAAAAGTAGCATCAACACCATTAGTCTACAAGTCTTTCTTGTCATCAAACTTGTCTCTAGCTTTAGTTTTAATAACAACTTACCAATCTTCTTCAATAAGATCTTCCACATAAAATAATTTCTCTACATGAGATGCAATAGTAAACAGCTCATTCCGACGCTTTGTATTTGTAAAATTGGTCAACGTGAATCTATTATCATCTTATTTAAGTCTCTTGCCCTTGGATACCCACTAATAGTCAAACAATACAATATTTTATCACTTGTAATGTAATTCAATTATATCCTTTAAGATTCTATAGTAATATGTCATCTCTTGCAAGACAGGCCTTCTATAATTTTTGCTTGCAAAACATATTGTAGTTACATTAACCATCACTCCACTATTATTAGTTTTTCTTTTTCTCTCTACTTCCTTAGTATGGAATTAGAAACCAATCACTTTAAAACCTTTATCACTTAACTTTGGATCATCTTCATTAGACCTCAATTCTTCGACCTGCATAGTGATATAAAACAAATAAATAGATAAATGTTAAAGAAACTAAAAGAAGATAAACAAGCAGTTGATTTTAGACTTTATATTTTAATTGTTACAAGTACTTATGCAATCCTAAACTAGAAGCAAAAGAATTATTACGAATTCACTTGATTTCATGTTCTGTAGAGCAATGTTGCTTACACCTATCTTGCACCTAACTTGGGCCTCATGTTCCCTGCATAATTAGCATAGAAAATTAAGAAAATATTTAAATGTACACAAAAAATTAAGGCTTTTTTCCTTACTCTCTATATTGTTTACTCTTATCGTAATTGAATAGAACATATCAATATGCTCCTATTAATTTGTCATTATCTAGAACAATTGGCTTTCCTTTCTATAATGGACAACCAGGCCTTCGAAAGACATCTAGGCATGGTGTGCTTACTCCACTTCCACTGTCATTTTAACTAGCCTGATTAAGCCTTTGTCAACATTTTCATCAAAGTATAAAGAGCAAAATGATAAACATTCTTTTGCAAAATAATCTTAAGTAGTTGAGCCTTTTGGTTGGCTTCTATTATGTACATAAGATTTTAAAGTACTCAAGTACCTAAAAGGTTTAGAAAAATCAACCATAAGTATCATGTAAAACAATAACAAAGAAATTTAATTTATAAGTTAAACTAATATTAAAATACTTACTTTTCCATGGGGTACATATAGCAATAATGAATAGGTCTATCCAACTTTACCTTAGTAACCAAATGAATAGTTAAATGTACCATGATGTCACAAAATGATGGGGCAAATATTTTTTCAAATTGGCAAAGTATGATGGCAATCTTTTTTTTTTTTCAAGTGAGCCAAATCACTATGGTGGAGCAATTTGGAGCACATATCTCTAAAGTAACAACTCAAATGAATCAATGGTGAACATACTAACTTGCATAGAAGTTTATGCAAAGAGATAGGTAGCAACTATTGCATCAAAACTTGACTATCATGACTTTTAAGGCCAAAAATCTTAGGTGGTTTTAAATGCACACACCTTGAAACATTGGCAACATATCCATTAGGTACCTTGATATTTGTCAAAACCTTGTAAAATTTTTCCTTCTCAATTTTGTCTAATATAAAAGATATTGTTGGTAGCCATTCTTGTACAAACGCATCAAAGAAAAGAAAGAAATCTAGTTCTTATGCCCATTTTCTTCAAATCTAAGAATGAATTATAATTTTCATTTGACTTGTTAGAATCCATTAATGTGCTCAAGACCTTTTCATACACAGTTTTCTCAATGTGCATAACATCAAGAATATAGTTCACCAAATTATTTTTCCAATATGGAAAATAAAACAAAATACCTTTTTTCATCCAATTATAAGGTAATTTTCAATCACCCAACTTTTCTCCAAATTTGTTATTGATATCCTTTATGTCATCTAATACCATAGATCCTCTTAAATAAGGACATACTTTTTGATACTTTTCCTTTCCATCAAATGATCCTTTATCATTTCAAAATAGATGATTCTAAGGTAAGAAGATACGATGGCACATGTAACAATACTTGCAAGAGCTATCTAGCCATATAGCTTTAGTGGGTAAATTTTATTTTTGGTCCTATAAGTTAGACCCATTTGAATTTTGTTCCCATTCTTTATGACATTTGTACATTGCATCCAATAAATGTCTCTTTTTTTTTATTTTTTATAATTTGAGAACTAAAGAGGCTTTTCATCTAATAGTTAATGGAGCTAGTCACGTGCCACTCACATGGCCATTAAATTAGTGTTTTTTTGGCCCCATAAGTTGGATTTGTTTGGATTTTGTTCCCAATAAAGTAAAGAACCATCAACCAAGAAACTACCAACAAATATAGCAATAGAGTATGGCTTTTTTGAAACTTTAATAACTTTCCCTTCATTACATTCAACTTCTTAAGCAACCCAAGTATCATTTGTCTTCCTTTTTCACACATTTGAGGGACTTCCCAAGTAAAGAAACCACTATTCATGAAAATACTAGAAACAGAGCCATGAAACCTTCTATTTGGATTTTCATCTATCCACAAGATTTTCAATGGAAGTAGTGTGTCGCAAAAAACAAATGGCACCTTCACTTGTAGCCATTTTTCTTTCTTTTTTTAAAAAGATTTGTTGGGGGTTTTTGTTAGGACCAAAAAATCCAAATGACACTATCTTATGGGACCCAAAGTGCTTAATTTAATAGCCACATGAGCGGCACATGTGCCTTTCCATTAATTTCTAGACCAAAACTTTTTTGAGTCATCAAATTGAAAAAAAATTACAGCTACTAGATGCAATATGCGAAACTAATAAAGAATGGGACCAAAATTCAAACAGACCTAACTTATGGGACAAAAAAAATATAATTTACCCCAACTTTAGTATACTTATAGACATAGGGCATGCAAATTCTCCTTTAGTACTCCAATCTAACATAGTTACAAGACTTGGAAAATCATTGATTGTCCATAATATGTTGGAATTGTGCCCTGCAGCCAATAGATTGGTGTGCAATACTATTTCAATTATGACATAATCTTGATTGAATAATATTCTTATTGAATGGTGGCCTTTATCTTATGCTTTTTATACTTTAATTTGGCTTAAGTCCTAAATCATACAAGACTATGGGACTTGGTCACGCATATGATGGTGATTAGTCTCTACGGTCATGACTTTAAAATATTCAAAGGCAAGGAATCTTATGAATAGGGCATTTAAGATTGGGATTAACTTACACTAATGATGCATATTCCGAGGGGGTTAGATATTGCTAAATTTTATGAAGAATTTATGTGAGACATGGATGCATGTTAGTTGGTGCTTGTTAGAGAACAAGTTCACTGAAGACTCACCTAAAGAATCCACTAGATAGCTGCAATGGCATATCAGTAGTGACAAGTTCCCCAACTTATGATTCTGTATATTATTAGTCCTCAGACCTAACGATCCATGGTAACCTTGTGTTTAGATCCTTATGCTTTGACTCTTCTCTAACCACATATTAGGGTCTACTAGAGAGCCAACAAATATCTATAATAGCTATTGAGTTTATTAGGGAGTCAACAAATATCTTACCCTAGGCCTCTTTCATAGAGATAGGAGATTAAGGACCGTATTTGTATGGTAAGCATAAGATATAATAGTTTATTAGGACGTAATTTATTCATCTAATTAGTTAGGCTCCATGGGCTTGTTACTATACATCGACCATGAAAATTGGGAACTCTTCAATTAATGGAGATTAATTGAAAGAATTATTAATTTAAAGGAGTTTAAACTAATGTGAATATTTTGATATTTAAAATATCACAATGAGTTGTGAGTCTATGTCTAATGAATGGATGAACTTAATAAGTCACACACAAAAGCCTAGAGGAAGCTCTTATATGATGGGAGGAATTTTCTAAAGAGTTAGAAAATTCAAGCCTAGGCGTTCTTGGAGAGAGGAATAGTTGACTTATTTAATTGATCATCTTGGTTTGATTAATTTAAGTGTTAAATTAATCAAAATAATTTAATGAATTAAATTAAATCAATTAAATTAAGGAGTTAATTTAATTGGTACCATGTGACAATTAATTAGTCAAGTAACTTAAGGGGTTAAGTTAACACTAATTAACTTAAAGAGTTAAGTTAATTGATTTAAGTAGTTAATTTAGATTAATTAAATTAAGGAGTTAATTTAATTAATTGTAGGATTTATATTTTGGAGGGAAATCAAATGGAAGAGTCCTTTTGAATTTACAAGGTGGCATTTTCATTTAAAGAAATGAAATGCAAATGCAAATGAAATTCAAGTACACATACAAATTGGCAAGTTGGCCAACTAGCATGGGAGCTGTGACATTAGTTACCATCCCTCTCACCTCTATATAAGGCCATGTGGCCAGCCACCTCATGTTGGTGTTGGCATCCTTACATTTTCCCTCCATGGTGTGATATAATTCATGTGTTGAATAATAACAAAAAATTCTCTCCTCCCTCTTTCCTCCAAAACCACCCACTCCTTCTCACCTTCTTCCTCTCTTGGTCTAGCATAATTTAGATTGAATTAGAGCTTGCCCAAGGTGTGTGGAATTTATCATTAGAGGTCCTATACTTTGAGGACTTAGAATTGTTTGGTGGATCATCACTTGGACTGATTTTTAGGTGAATCATTGGTTGACTTTTTGGCAGTTGATTCTAGAAATTTTTGGCTAGTTTTTCATTCATTTGGTGGTGTTAATATCTTCCACTTTTGCTAATTTTTGGAGCATTGGAAGGGGAGCTTTTAGTTCTAATGGTTGGAGCTAGTATATTTTGCAATTGAAGAGTTATCAGAGAGATCTTCTCTATTCCTTTATTTCTAACTATAAAGGTAAATTTTTACCTTGAAATCCTTATTTAGAGCATGAATATGATCCTTGGAATGGAGTCGATTGGTTTTGCCTACTTTTATTTTTAATATTTGGATCCCAATTCTTCTAATTCTTTCAAGTGGTATCAAAGCCATTTTCATGCTTAAATTTGGATTTTAGTGAATTGATTCATGTGATGAATTAATTCTAGATCTCCAAATACTTAATTCAATTGATGAATGTGAGTGTTTGGACGATATTGTATTTGGCTCTACTTGTGTTGAATTGGAATATGTTAACATATGTTTAAGTGTTATTTCATGTGTTGGCATAATTTTGACTCTAGTATGGTGATGTTAAGTGTTGATTTAGTATTGGATGATGTTATATGGTGATATAGCATGTTAATTATGGCTTCAAAAAGTGTTTTTGCTATTTTTAGATCTAATTGGATAGGAGTTAATTGGAGACTTTTGGAGAATGTTGATTCTAATTTAGACTTGATTATTGAAGTATATTTGAGCACTTTAATTTCTAGTTTTTAAAGTGTTTAGAATCTGAAATTTTGTCAAAATGTGTGTGGATGGTGATAAGGAGGTGTTTGTGTGTTCAAAGTAGGCAAAAACTTGAAATAGTACTAAAAGATGCTAAAGGCACCTAGTCGACAGGAGTGCTGCTGGTTACCTGGCCACAAGTGTGTTGGATGGGCGTCTGCCGAGTGCCTAGCTAGGTGGCTAGGTGGCAACTTGCTAGGAGGTGGCCTAGGCGATTTTTTGGGTGCAATTTTATTTTTAGCCTCTCTATTCTTCATTATTTCTTATGATTTTGATGCACAAAAGTTATGTAAGTGATTTGAAACTATGTTTCACATTTTTTATTGCTTTTAAAGTCAAGTTCAAGTTGATCCTCAATTAGATGCATAATATGTTATGCATATTTTTTTCTATTAATTAATTGTTTATGAGATAAGCATTTAATTGATGGAATTAAATGTTAATTCTTGTTTATTATTCATTTAATTGTAGAATTGATGATGAATAGGGATGAACATGAGCCTTTAAATTGATTTTAATTATTTCAACATTGTTTGAAAAAGGTTGTATTAAATAGAGGCTTGCAAGCCTCTTGATTTTGTACCTTGTAAATGTTATAAGAGTAGAAGTCTAGGGTTGTGGATTTCTTTTTTCTTATATATGTTGCAAGGAGACAAAGAAGGCCAAGAGCATCAAGTAGGCTTGAAGACCTATGAATGTACGGGATACATTTATATAATAGAAAGGATCTAATCAATCCACTTAAAACTAACTAAGTAGTGCACCTATAGCTCTGAGTGCAGTGCTTGGTTCAGGCTCATGGGCATCCCATCCTAGGAGCATGCTAAACTTATTTACTTATTTATGCTTTTCTTTATCCTATGATGTATGAGATTCATGGTTAGGATATAAAGAACCTAAATAAGAGATAATAATATTGACGAGATCTTTCAGAGCAAGAAAAACCCTCAACTTAGAGGAGTCTTAAGTTTTTTAAAAATATTAAGTCAATTTGCATACAAATTAAAAGGTGTTTTAATTAATCCAAGCTTTCTACTAATGGGAGATGACATGAAATGGTACCCTAATTTGGTGTTGGCTCATGAATTGTAGGACACGTTATTAGAGGAAAGCTATGCTCACTTCTTGGCATATAATATATTTTAATTTCAAACTCACTATGGCATTGTCTCACGAGTCGGGGAATGACATAGTGGAGTTTATAATTAAAAATTGATTGGTAGGTACAACTTAACACATAGTAGTATAAATGTCACATGAGTCATGGGTCTACATGAAAAATGAGGCAAAACACATTGAGGGTTTCGTTGAGATGCAATTAGCAAAAGTTGCTTATCTTATTGTTTGTGAATGTCTCACGAGTTCCACAAACGATGTCTTTCGGACCTTGATTCTTACTAGAAAATGAGAATTTTCAAATTCCTTTAGAGGGTGGGGAATTTAATAAAATAGTAGGAGAAAACATGTTTGAAAGTCCATGAAGATATTTTTTAACATTAAAATTCAATCACGTGCTTATATTCTCTTTTTTGCCTTTGTAGTTTGCTAAATCTCAATCAATGGCTAAGAATCCACTAAACATTATTTTAGAAACTAATAAACTCACCAGGCCTGACATTGTTGATTAGCTTAGAAGCCTAAAAATTATTCTTAACTCACAAAAGAGAATGTATGTCTTTACTTAAATTCCATCAGACGTTATTAGTAATGAGGTCGATGATGAGGCATACGAAACATTTGTCAAATGGGTAGAAGATGATCTTCAAACCCATTGCCTCATGATGGCTTCTATGTCCAATAATCTTAAAAATCTCATGAAAATATGAATGCTTCTGAGATGCACATATAAGAGTTTTACGAGGGGCAATCTAGACATGAGTGCTACTCATTATCTAGGGAGCTCTTTAGGGCTAGAATGGTTGAAGGTGTAAGTCTCCATGACAATGGCCTTAAGATGATTGGTCTTATTGATAAGCTTGCTCAATTGGACGTGGTCATGGACAATGATCTTTATGTGTAGTTGATTTTTCAATCATTATCAATTTTATTTCACCAATTTGTTATGAACTTCAAAATGTTGAAGCAAGAAGTAACAATTAATAAATTGGTCAATATGTTGGTGATCATCAAGTGGTTAATGAAAAGGGACAAATCGTTAATAGTATCTTTCCCCAAGTCTGAGGGCCTTATGGGCAAAAAAAAGAGAGATTAGAAAAAGAAGAAGAGTCCTTCTTCAAAAGAGAAGTAATCATTAAAACCTTTTAGAGGAATTAAGAAAAAGAAAGAGGACAAAGTTGATGCCACTTGTTTCTACTATGGTAAGAAGGGCCATTGGAAAGGGAATTGAAAGGAATACCTTGCAACCATTGGGAATGGTATGTACTTTATTCAAGTGCACTTGATGACAAATTCTTTCTTGTAGGTATTTGATACAGCACATGGTACTTATCTCTGTAATTCATTATAAGGGATAGAAAGAAGAAGGAGTCCAAGTAATGAGGATTTGATCTTATACCTTGGCAATGGATCAAACGTTGTGGCCAAAGTGGAAGGCATCATGAAGTTAGACTTGGGGAACTCTTTGATTGTATTGGGTCCTTGTTACTTTGTGCCAAATCTTGTTAAGAACATAATTTCAATTCCCATTTTGGATAGTGAAGGATATTATTTTTCAATATCAATAAGGAAAATTGAAGGTAATAAAGAATGGTTCTTCAGTTCCAATGGGTATACTAAGTAATAGATTATACATTTTGGATTCCCAACCGTCACTTATGCACATTCAAGAAAGTAATAAAAGAAAATTAGAGAACCAAGAAATAGCCATTTTGTGGCAAGTAAGACTTGGATATATTTTCAAAAATAGGATGAACAAGATAGAAGCCATCAAAGCACTAAATGTTAGTGCATAGAGGATCTTCCCACTTGTGAATTTTATTTAAAGGGAAAAATGGCCAATGCTCCTTCTGTAGGAGCAAACAACAAGTCCTTTGGATTTGATCCATATGAACATTTGTGGACTACTAAGAGCTAGTGTTAGAGGAGGCTATTTTTACTTCATTACCTTCACTAAAGACCATACTCGATTTAGATAAATGTATCTTATGAAGTACAAGTTTGAAACTTTTGAAAGGTCCAAAGAGTATAGGAATGAAGTAGAGAAACAACAAGAACTTAGTATTAAAAATATTCAATTGGATCAAGAAGGGGAACGCTTAAGTATCGATTTCTTGGATTATCTAAAAGAGAATGGGATTCTCTCATAATGGATTCCACCTAGCACACCCCAACATAATAGAGTAGCCGAGAGAAGAAACTATACCTTGTTGGACATGGTATGTTCCATGATGAGCTTCACTTATGTACCTATATCTTTTTAGGGATACACCTTAGACATAATAGCAAGGATACTAAATGTAGCACCCTCAAAGTCTGTGCTAAAAATACTGCATAAGATGTGGTATTGCAAAGTACCCTTTTACTCTTATTGAAGAGTTTAAGGGACTACCACATACGTCAAGAGGCTAGTGGGAGACAAGTTAGATGTAAGATCTAATTTTTGAAAATTTGTGAGATACCCAAAAGAGTTTTTAGGTTATTATTTCAATGATCCATTGAGACAAAGGTGTTTGTTTAGAAAAATGCTACCTTTTTGGAAAAAGAGTTTCCATTGGATTGAAAAAGCTTTATTGTTGAACTTGATGAAGTTCAAGATGATTCCACTAGTAATAGAAACGAAAGAGCATCACGAGCCCAACACACAACCTCTAAGAAGGTTGGACCGAATCAAGAAACAACCTATAAGGTTTGGATTTCTTTATGAAATAGACTAAATAAATAGTAACACAAAGACCTACAAAAAAGCTATATTGGACATAAATTTAGAACATTGGCTTGAGGCCATGAAATCTAAAATAGATTTTATATACTCTAATAAAGTATAGACTTTGGTAGATCCATCAAAGGGTATAGCACTCAATGGTTGCAAGTAGATCTATAAGCGAAAACTAGGAGTTGATAGAAAGGTGACAACCTTTAATGCTAGATTAGTAGCAATGGGTTATACTCAACAACCCGATATTAATTTTAAAGAAACTTTTTCATTGGTTGCTATGCTTAAGTCCATTAGGATTATACTTGCCATATCTATATATTATAACTATAAGCTATGGCAAATGGATGTAGAGATCACTTTTCTTAATGGAAACATTGAAAAAGAAATTTATATGGAGCAACTACAAGGTTTTACATCTAAAGAGATTAAGCAAAAGGTTTGCAAACTCTAAAGGTCTATCTATAGACTAAAGTAGGCATCCTAAAGTTAGATCACATGTTTTGATAAGACAATTAAATCGTTTGGCTTTATAAAAAATGTGTATGTGCCTTGTGCATATAAAAAGGCTAGTAAGAGTTTGATATAGTTTATTGTGCAATATGTTGATGACATTCTTCTCATTGGGAATGAGAAAGAAGGGTTAAAGTATAGTAAAGCATGGTTATCTTCTCAATTCTCCAAGAAAGATATAGGAGAAGCGTCTATTGTATTGGGAATACGTATTTATAGATATAGATCAAAGAGGATGTTGGGGCTTTCCCAAATTGTGTACATTGATAAAGTACTAAATAGTTTAGTATGGAAGAAACTAAGAAGGGATTCTTTTCCATAGGACATGGTCTTTGTTGCTCCAAGTCTAGGGCCCATAAAACTAAAGATGAGAGAGAAAAAAAATGTCCCACATACCTTATGCATCCATGATAGAGAGGATGATGTATGTTGTTTAATGTACTCAATTGGATATAACATAGGCTCTAAGTGTTACGATTCACTTTCAATCTAATTCTGGTGAGAGTTACTAAAAAGTCATAAAAGCGATCCTAAAGGACTTGAGAAAGACTAAGGATTTATTTTTAGTTTATGGTAATGCATAATTGAAACTTGAAGGGTTTTTGAATTCTAGTTTCCAATCCGACGAAGATGATCTCAAATCCACCTCAGGATTTATATTGTACCTCAACGGCAGGCGGTAGGTTGAAAGAGTTTCAAACACTATGACTTACTCTGCCATTGAGGTGGAATATATTGTAGTTTTGGAAATGGCAAAAGAGGGTGTTTTGATGAAAAACTTCATTCAAAAGTTAGGTATAGTACTTAGCATTGCAAAGCCAATTGTTATTTTTTGTGACAATAATGGAATTGTAGCATAAGTAAAAAAGTAAAGATCTCATCAATGATCTAAGCACATTTTAAGGCATTATCATTTGATTTGTGAGATCATTGATAAAGAAAACATCCGACTGGAGAGGGTAGCCTCAGAAGAGATATAATAGATCTACTAACTAAACTCCTAATGCCAAAGGTCTTTAAAAGACATCTTGAGAAGATAAGCATTAAGACCATAGGGAATTAGCTTTAGGGTAAGTAGGAGATTGTTGGAATAGTGCCATATAGCCAATAAGATTGGCGTGTAATACTATCACTTGTGAAATAATCTTCATTGAATGATATTCTTATTAAATGGTTGTCTTCATCTTACGCTTTTCACACTTCACTTGCATTTGGTTGAAGCCATTAAATCATACAAGACTATGGGACTTGGTTATGCATATGATAGTGATCTGAAATAAGTCTCTACAGCCATGATTTTAAAATATTTCAAGTCATAGATTTTGCAATAGTGCCCTGCAAGCTAATGAAATTGGCCTTGTAAACTATTTTCTGGTATATACAATCTTGATTGAATGATATTTCTTTATATGGCTTTCTTTATCTTATGCTTTATTTCACTTCACTAGTATTTGGATAAACCCCTTAGATCACCTATAAATACGAAACTTAGTTTGGTGACTATGGAATAAGTCTCACACAATCGTGATTTTAAATCTTTCAAGTCATAGGATCTTTAGGGATGGGACATCTAAGATCCGAATATGCTTGCATTAATGATGTATAAATCCAAAGGTTGGAGATTGCTCCATTCCATGAGCAACTGTATGAGATGCGGGCGTATGTTAGTAGGTGTTTGTTAGAGAATAAGGCACTAAAGACCTATCAAAGAATCCACTAGATAGTCGTAGTGACAAGTCGATAGTGACTAGTTCTCTTATTTATGTTAGTGCATATTATTAGTCCTTTGACTTGAGGATCCATGGTAACCTTGTATTCAATCCTTATGCTTTGACTCTTCCTTGACCACCTAGCAAGTCTTTTGAGTTGAGATTGCGTATAAGTTACTTGACATGGAGGTTTGTGAGATCCAAGATAGAATCCAACTCCTTACTGTTGTGTAGGGCTAGTATATCTCCTATATGTTCTATAATGATCAATTCCCAGAAATCCTTGCACAAGGTGGTATGACAATTTGAAAAAGGAGTTTTTCTAAGGTATGGTCACACAACAGAGATCGAACATTAATAATAGAGATATAGTATTGAGGATTTTGGGGAACCGACAAATATCTCACCCTAGGTCTCTTTTGAGATATAGGAAACAGAAGGACTATATTTGCATGGTACGTGAAGAGTGATGATTATTCTCCAAAATATTCATTTTGGTTAATTAATTGGGCTCCATGGGCTTGAGGTCGGACATTGAAAATAGAGTTGCGTGCTTTTCAATTAATGAGATTAATTGAATAGAGTTGACTAGTGTAAAAGGAGTTTTAAACTAGAATGAATATAAGCTATTTAAAAGTCACAAGGAGTTGTAAGCCCATGTCTAATGAATGGTAGAATCTATTGGGTCATACACAAAATCTAATTAGCTTCCTAATTAATGGAGAGAATTTTCTAAGGTGTTAGAAAATTGATCTCTCCTAGTGGACCGATTTTTAGTGCTAAGTTTGAGGGTCAATTTTGGCTTGATTAATTTAAGTGTTAAATTAATCAACTAATTTAAGAGTTAAATTAATCAACTAATTTAAGAGTTAAATTAGACCAATAATTAAGAAATTAATTATTTGGTGCCAACATGACTATCAATTGGTCAAGTAAACTTAAAGAGTTAAGTTAACAAAATTATGCTTAAAGAGTTAAGCTAGTTTAACTTAAAGAGTTAAGTCGAAGGATAATTAAATAAATTAAAGAGTTTAATTTAATTAATTGGAAAGAATAAAATTTGGAGGAAAAATTCAAATAATATTTGAATTAGCATCTTAATTAATTTGAAATGAGATTCCAAATGTAATTAAAATGCAAATGAAATTCAAATGAGATTTGGATTCAAATTTGCCACCTTGGCAACCCCATTTGGCCACCCCCACCCCTCCATGGATTATGTGATGCCAACTTAGCATCACACATTTTCAACATCTATAAATAGATATAGAGACAGGAGGACATGGATATCACATTTAGTGTGAATAATTATATTATTCTCTTTTCCTTCAAAACTACTTGCAAGCAAGAATTTATGTATTGAAAGCTTAGCTTCCTTCTTCTTTTTCCTACCCAAATTCAACCTCTACCATTAGTAAATCTTTGGTCTTACTCCAGTTTATGGACTAGAGGTTTAGGAAGATCTCATTTGTGTGTGGATCATTACAATAGAAGTAAGATATTTGGCTTGCTTGTTTCTAGAGATCTATCTGCACAGAGTCCGACTTGGAGATTTTCTCCAATGAGTTTCAAATGGAAAATTGATCTAAAATTTTAACTAGAAGTTCATCAAGGTGTTGAAGAGCTCCAAATAGTTTTTAAGAATGTTTGGAGGAGATCTGATAGGGCAATCATCGCACTCTTTTTCTTACGCCACTAACAGGCAGATTCTAGAACTAGGGAAGTGTTCACTTGCTACTCCTTGGTTTTTGCTCTTCAAGGTAATCCACTATCTAAATCTGAATGCCAGGCATGACTAGATCCTTGTTTAGCTTGTAGGCACTAGTTAATTTCATGTTTTGAAGTTTTGATACTAGATCCTAGTGCCTTACTTGCATGCAATAGAATCTTATGAAATGGACATTTAAGATTGGGATAAACTTACACTAATGATGCATATTTCAAGGGGTTGGATATTGATTCATTTCATGAATAATTTATGTGAGACATGGATTCATGTTAGTGGGTGCTTATTAGAGAATAAGTTTACTTAAGACCTGCTCAGAGAATCTACTAGATTGCTATAGCAACATGTTGGTAGTGGCAAGTTCTCCAACTTGCGATAGTACATATTATTAGTCCTTAGACTTAAGGATCCATGGTAATGTTATGTTTATGTCCTTATGCTTTAACTCTTTTCCAACCACGTAGCGAGTCATACGAGGTTGAGATTGGGCATGAGTTACTTAAGCATTGAGGTTTGTGAGATCCAAGAAGGGATCCATCTCCTTGTTGTTGTGAAGAATGAAGACATTTCCTATGATTCTGTAATGTGATTGATTCCAAGAAATTCTTGTGCAAGGTAATATGAAAATTTGAAAAAAGAGTTTGCCAAAGTTGAGATCTTAATGGAGAATTGAGCATTGGATGTAGAGACACAGTTATCAAATCTATTAGGAAGTTGACAAATATCTTACCTAGGCCTCTTTCATGGAGATAGAAACTGGAAAGACCATATTTGTATGGTAAGCAAAAGTTATAATAGTTCATCAAGACATAGTTCATTCGTCCAATTAGTTGGGCTCCATATGCTTGTTGTTAGACATCTACCATGGAGATTAGTACTTTTCAATTAATGAAGATTAATTGAAAGACTTATTAGTTTAAAGGAGTTTAAACTAATATAGATATTTTGATATTTAAAATATTACAATAAGTTGTGAGCCCATGTCTAATAAGGATGAACCAAATAGGTCATACACAAAAGCCCATAGAAAGCTCTTATATGATAGGAAGAATTTTCTAAAGAGTTAGAAAATTCAACCCTAGGCATTTTTGGAGAGAAGAATGGTTCACTTATTTAATTAGCCATCTTGGTTTGATTAATTTAAGTGTTAAATTAATTAAATAATTTAAGGAGTTAAATTACATCAATTAAATTAAAGAGTTAATTTAATTGGAGTCATGTAACAATTAATTAGTCAAGTTAACTTAATGAGTTAAGTTAATACTAATTAACTTAAATAGTTAAGTTAATTGACTTAAGGAGTTAAGTCAAATTAATTAAATTAAGAAGTTAATTTAAGTTGGCATTTTCATTTAAAGATATGAAATGCAAATGCAAATGAAATTTAAATACACATACAAGTTGGCAAGTTGGCTAACTAGCATAAGAGGTGTGACGCTAGCTAGCATCCCTCTCACCTCTATATAAGGCCATGTGGTTGGCCACCTCATGTTGTTGTTGGCATCCTCACATTTTTCTTTCATAGTGTGATATAATTCATGTGCTGAATAATCACACAAAATCTCCTACTCCCTTTCTCCTCCAAAACCACCCACTTCTTCTCACCTTCTTCCTCTCTTAGTCTAGCATAATTTAGGTTAAATTAGAGCTTACCTGAGGTGCATGGACTTTATTGTTAGAGGTCGTACACTTGGAGGACTTAGAATTGTTTGGTGGATCATCACTTGGATTGATTTTTGGGTGAAATGTTGGGCAACTTTTAGGCAGCTGATTCCAGCAATTTTTGGCTAGTTTTTTGGTCATTTGTTGGTGTTGATATGCCAATTTTTCTGATTTTTGGAGCATTGGAATGGGAGCTCTTGGTTCCAATGGTTAGAGCTAGTTGATTTTCCAATTGAAGAGTTTTTGGAGAGATCTTCTCTATTCCAACTACAAGTGTAAGTTTTTTGCCTTGGAATCATTATTAGAGCATGAATATGATCCTTGGAATGGAGTCACTCAGTTATATTTTGTCTATTTTTGGTTTTAATATTTGGATCTTAATCCAACTTTTTCTTTCATAATAATGCTGCATGCATTTGGAAATTCTCTTTGGACGAAGCATCATATGTATTTATTCCATCTTCTCATAGCTCCTTTAGTTCTACAATTAATGGTTGCACATATTCATTAAGATCATTACTTGATCTGGTTAAGCAAAGTATAAGAAAAGACAACATAAACTATGATTTTTTCATATAGTCCCTAGGAGACAAATTATATAGAATTAGGATTATTGGGATGTGCTATGAACAATATTCATAGTTCTAATAGGACTAAATCCATTAGTAGCCAAACCCAACTTTAATTTTCAAGGGTCCCTGGTGAACTTTGGATGGTGGAAATCAAAAGTATGCCAAGCTAGAGAATCCCTGGGTGTCTCATCACACCATCTTTGATGTATTCTTTAGCATTCCATTGCATGAGCGATGTAATATCCTTATTCATAGATAACCTCTATAGCTTTGGCTTTAATGAAAATTGCCATATAATCTTTGTTGGAATCTTCTTAACCTCTTTGGAATTTTTAGAAGTTATACTATGTTCAATTGTATTCAATTACGGTGTTGATGTTATCCACTGAGGTTCATATAATCATTTTGGCATGCTTATTATAATTCAAACCTATATATTTCATTATCTTCTTGGTTTCAAAATAGTTTTTAGGCAATTGAACACCTTCTAGAAGTGACTCTCTCAACAGATCAAGCATCAAGATAAAAGAAATAATCACTCCAATTGTTAAAGCACTTGGTTTGGAGCATTTGAATAATGAAAAAGAGTTTAAAAGTTTTTTTACATCCTATGTAAGGTTCCTAATATGCATCCTCTCTGCTTCTTTGCAAGGTCTTTCTATTTGTTTAGCCCTTGGCATTCATCTAATATCATTAACTTCATCTAGCATCCCAAATGCATTATATAGCATTCCTAGCATATCATTAGAAGCATTTCGACCATCATATTCATAGAATATAGGTGTTCCATTAGTGGACAACTCTCAATGCAATATCTATGTCGTGTATCCACTAAGAAAACTATTCCAAAGAAGATGTTTTTCCATTACCTTTCTTCTTTTGCATATCACATTTTTACAATTTTTGCAAGTGCAAAATATCAGTCTACCATTTGAGTTTGAGAAAGCAATAGTATATGACAAGTAAGCCTTAGTCAAATATGTATTCCAAGTCTTCTTAGGCATCGTTATACTAAATGTGCTAACCAAATGCAGTGTCCAAACTCATTATTATAATCAGAAGATACAATTTTTTCGATTCTAAAAATACTATTCACAACCGCAGTGTCCCCACTCCATATTAAACCAGAGTGAAAATCAAGTTTAAATGTTAAATTCAATCTAAAAAGGCCTTCAAATTTTTTATATAGACATACCCAGGAACAATAGAACCAAACAATGGATTTAAAACAAATTTTGAACAACTAGCGCAAATCGAAAATACTTTTACCCATTTTTTAAAATATTCATTAATTCCAATACAAATCTCACAAGTCCAAAGGTAAGATAAATTTTTGAAAAGAAATAGAATGAAGATAAACATAAATACCTATGCAGTATAAACCTTACCACTAGCAATATATTGAATAGCAAAGCAGATATAAAGAAATCCATTTGGATACACCAAAGGCCCTATGTCCCTTTTCAATTTGCTAAAATTTCTTTCTCCTCAGCAAAACCCATTAACCTATTTGAATTAATTTGAAAAATAACATTTCTGCAAAATGAAATTGAAAAATATCACCGCAAGAAATTGAGGCACTTTTGCACCTAGGATTTAACATAGAGAAGAAAAGGTAATGCGAATAAAATTTCATCATCTTAAAAGGAAATATAATCCTACACAAATAAATAATTCTCTTGTTCCTATCAAAATCAAAATAAAAAAAATAAACAATGATTGGAGAAACATCAAATATGTACTCATCTTGAGAAATACCCTACCTCTCTCAACAGAGTGTTTGTTTCTTAGATGATTCTATTTTTTTTAAATAAAATGTGGGGAAATATTTTACTATTCATTTTGCTAAATTTTTTTTGGGCATTAATTTCTTCCACCATTTTATAAATATTTTGAGACAAAAAAAAAGTTTAATGAGACACTTTATAACAATTTGTCATAATGAAAAGCCAAATTGTGACAGCATGCGTAAAAGTCTCACATGATATTCATCTTAACAAATAAGAAATAAAAAATAATAATAAATTATATCTAATGAAATGTATTTTTATAAAATGTCTCAATTGATGTCCTTTCAAAATGCCTCTTTAAAAGTGTCATATCATAATGTTCCAAAACTCTGTTTCTCTAGTAGTGGATGCAAATTGTGATATTTGATGTATTGATGGCATCCGTTGCCATATAGGATATATAGCTTCATTAAAGGCAGCTAGTGAGGTACTGGCCTTATTATCCAAAATGTTGCCTAAACTTCACTTGCAAGAGTAAAATGGTTTTTGATTGGAATAGAAGCCTTGTTTAAGTTTGAAGGATAGCTAAACTCAACCAAGAAAAGAACTGAAAGACATTGGGTATATGGAGCAATGATGGTCTTTAGGCTTTTCTTACCAAATTTACTGAGGTACCCCACAGAAAACTCTATGTACTAAAGTCAGAGGCATTTTGAGGATGCAGTTTTGAGGACTTGCAAACACTTGCATAGGAGAGAAACTTGATTCCAAGACAGACTTGGAGCTGGATAATGAATGGAAAGATCAGTGACACAAAATATTGTTATTTGTTTATAAAACATGTTTGATTAAGACCAATTTTTCCTTGAGTGAGCTAGGAATAGGTTGCATGGAGTGGCCATACTTTGATGTGGATGTTGGATTCTTCTAGTGAAGAAGGTTTATTAGCTCCTCAACATATTAAGCTACATTGACAGAATAAAAATTAGGAGCGCTGAGTGTTAATAGGACCCAAATGCAAGCAAGGTATGGCACAACATTGGTTAATTACTTTGCAAAAATTAAAAGTCTAATTAACGGTGTAAAAAAGGAGCATTCTTAGCTTTTGATATCTGGTGATGTCACGAAAAAAATAAATTTTCAGCTATTATAAAGAAGAAAGGGCATTGGAGGCCCAACTCGCTTGGTGATTAGTGTAGCCTTACCTTGGCTTAGTGGTGGACGAAGGTAGTGTGCATAGCATGGGCAAGTCTCTATAAAGTATTATGGTTCATAATTGTCGAGAAGTGCATGTAAGCTTGCAACACATCGTATGTGCACAAGGTGTCCTTGTAGGCAGATTGTGGGCATTTTGTGGGTGGAGCACCTTATGGCTAGTTGTAGGTATCGTTTGTAAGTTGTGGCTTGTAATTGCATATCATTGGGCCTAATGAGCAAAGCATCATATAGATATGAGGGCTTATGGGTAAGAGCCATCCACAAGGCATCTAGCCTTGGTGCATGTATAGATGAGATATGCCTAAAGTGGGCACATGGTAGGAGATGCTTGCGAGACTATCTGCAATCACATGTAGAAGCCTTGAGATAGGTACATAATAGGTAGCAAGCAACATAAGCAAGTGAGCAATGACACAGATAAATGCATGATGGCATACATAGCTAAGTGAATAGCTTGGTACACTTGCACAATGTCGCGCCCACAAAGGTTTGACATGATGCTTAGTTAGTGTCAACTTATAACAATTGATGTGGCATGTGTGGGGCATATGAGTGGTTAAGTCTAATCTATTCAAAGAAAACTGCTCGAGACATGATGACTTGAAGGTAGTTGCTTGGCACATAACTGATTATTTAACAAAGTGATGATCTAGCACATGTCGTAGTAGTTGGGGATGCCAACTGCATAGTTTTGTAAGTTGATTTATACAACTAAGGAACCCATTATTCTCATGTTAGGAAGATAGGCATGGATTAGCTTAAAAGTGTTTTGTATTCAGAGCTTGGGCAAGAATTTGATGTATTGCATGGTTTTGTGAAGTTAATATGAGTGCAAGATTTGATGTGGCCTATAAACAATGTTAGCTTTACATTCATCCTAATTGTGTATAATTGCATATTTTTGCTAACTATTCTCTTAAACTCTTTGTCTAAATATAAATGAGGGTGTTTAGAGAGTAGGATGACTAGTTGGTATGCAACTAAGCTACATAATAGGTTGAAAATTAAACAATGTTAACCATACATGATTTCCTCTTGTAATAATAAGACCCAAATGGATATAATACAAAATATTTCTTAACAATTTTAAAATGTAATATAACTCCAACAAACAACAATATGCCAAACGAAAGAGAAAATTTCATGGGGAAAAATAGTTTTGCTTAAGCTGTCACTTGGAGAAACAAATTACTACATTTGAATTGAGAGAAATAATATATTTTAATTTCAAGAATGCTTAGTAAGATGATGTCTCATTGCTACAACATATTTGTTCTCCTGTTAGAGGTAGAAGACTATTATTGAAGCCATTTCTAATATTGTGAAGCAATCTGATCGCTTAGAGAATGATTTTATCTTCTTACATTCTCATATCCCCTTGAGAGTTAGCATATGTGATCCAAAGTCATTCAACACCCTCCCCAAGATTAATCAAATGAGGAGGGTGACTCCCGAAAGCTCTGTTTTGAAGGCCACAGCACCAACAAAGTTCTAACCAAGTTCTAACTGGCTTTCTCAAGTATCCATTCATTGACAAAATTCCTTTTTTCTTCAAACTGCTTAATCAAGAACTGTGACTTTCCCAAATCCCTGCAATTTTGTTTCTTAGTTCTTATCAATAGTTTTCATTAATTTGATAGATACAATTTTAATTGACTTTATTAGTATTATATGTTTGTTTTTTGTGTTTGTTTTTGTGTTTATTTTTATATTTTAGTTTATTGTTAAACTGCCTATTTGTTTTTTTTTTTTTTCTCCTTGTGTTTGTCTTTTTCTTGTTTGGACTGAGATGCTTGGGGATTTTGTTTTTTTCTAGAAGTTCAATTATCCCTCCCATATGTGTGACAATAATGAGAAATTCACCTTGTAAATTCTCCATCTCTATCTCTTATTTTTTTCATGTGAGGGGAAAAAAGAGGGAAAAAAAAGGTGAATGGAGTTGGGGCTCATAGTTAGATGGTGAAGCCAGTATTCCACATTGCTTGTTAATCTTCTAGTGAAATTTTGGAAGCAGGAATTTATTCTCTCCACTCAATTGCACTTTGCTAATCTCCAAACTAATGGTGAACTTTTAGATGCTTGAATTTGACAAGATATTTTATTGAAACAATAGTGTGAAATGGACATAGGAATAAAGTGCTTGCTTTCTAGGGTTGATGTCTATTATGCAATCTATTGATACCTGGATTACCTTATTTTCATACATTAATTTCTAATCAAATAAAGCATAGCTTTAGAATTACATGTATTATTTTTTGGCTTGAAACTTAAATGGCTTTATATATTAATAAAAATATCTAAGGAAATAACATGGCACTAGACAAATCAATGTGAAGATGATAGCATGGCACACCTTACACATGGTGAAGTATGGAAATATTTTGATTGTCCTTAGCCTTTATTTTCATCAGAACCACGCAATATTCATCACACATATAGTGGACAAAGTTTTATGATGAGAGCAACTCTTTTGTGGAATAAAGAAGTTGAAACTTATGATGCATATAGACAATAAAGTTTCATGATTAGAGCAGCTCTTTCATGGACAATTAATGACTTTCCTAGTTAAAGCATGATTTCTTGCTCGAGTACTCATGGAAAGTTGTCATGTCCATATTGAGTGGAATGTACAAAATCTTTTCATCTACAAAATGGGTGGAAGGAATCATGGTTTGATTGTCATAAACAATTTCTGCCTTTTCTTCACACATATAAAAGACAAACTGATATGTTTATAAGAGGCAGATGTGAAAAAGACCCTCTTTCTTCATATTTGTCAGGTGAAAAAATCATAAAACGTGTATGTCAACTTCCCTTGCCAATATCTTATCAAGATGGCAATCCTAATCCTTTTCCTAGATTTGTCATTATACGTAATTAGGTTAGAAAAAGCATATTCTGTGAGTTGCTTTGTTGGTGCATAAATCTTATTCACCATAATTTGGATGTAATGCACATAGAGACAAATGTGTTTGAAAATATTTTCAGCATAGTTCTAAATGTGAAGTGAAAGTCAAAGGATAGTGAAAATCCATAGAGGGATTTAGAGCTTTATTATAATCGGCCTGAACTTCATCTATTTTATAATAATAGAGGAAAACTTTGAAAGCTAAAAGCAATTTATATTAAGCATTAAACAAGTAAAGAAGTTTGCAAATGATCTAAGGGTTTAAAACTTATAGATGGCTATGCTTCAATTATAGCTCAATGTGTGAATGAAAAGAAGTTAAAGTTTTATGTAATAAAAAATCTGATTGTCACGCTTTACGCAGAGGTTGCTTCCAATTACCTTTCATGACCTTTTGTTTAAACTGATGGTGGAAGCAATAACAAAGTTAGGCTTTTTCTTTAAAGACATATGCTTTATTGTCTTGCATGCGCAACAAAAGGAAAAATTTTAGAAAAATATTATTGAGATTATTTGTAAACTTGAACAAATATTCCTACCAATATTCTTTAATGTGATGGAGCATCTTTAAATCTACTTAGCCTATGAAGCTAAGGTTGATAGGTCAATACAGTATTGATGGATGTATCCATTTGAAAGGTATTATTCCTATTTATTTTCAAGATTCATTTAATTAGCATAAAAATTTTCTTATACTTAAATTGTGATATTTGGAAATACACTATAGTTTATATTTTTATGTCATATATTGTGTCGTATAAAGCAAAAAGCCAAAAATCGAGCCCACATTGAAGCTTCTATTGTAAAAGCTTAGATCATTGAGAAAGTTGCAATGCTATGCTCATTATACTTTGATACCAATGTATAAACAAGGCTAAAACAAGTTCTAAGAAATGATGATGGTGGAGTGGTGGATTCAATGGGCTTCTTTCAATCTTTTGTCATCTAGGGAGACCTCTTGGGAGTAAAAAAAAAGGCCAACTAATTAGACATGATGATGAATATATGGTAGCACATAGATATATGTTACTAAATTTTTTAGAGGTCGCTCCTTTGTTAGCTTAAGTTTTCTACTAAAATTAAATCAAACAATAAAAATCTTAAGAACTTTTAGCTTTATGACTATTCCTTGGGTTCTTGTAGTTTACTTGGTGAAAAGATGTATAGGCAATATCCGCATATGACGGATATGGAATTAGGAAGATTACTAGATATGAAATTTTTACAATGGCTTCAACGTTACATAAGTATTAATCACCTCGAAGTTAAATAATGTCATCAATATATAACTAAAGAGTATAATTGTAAAACTCTTAAGCAAGTCACAAATAGTTCCTATGTGGTTGAAGAGAATATTAGAAAATAAGCGTAGGCCCTAGTTGGTGGGTCAAAACATAAAATGGTTATTTTGTTAATGGGTACAAATTCTACACAATTGACCATGGGCAGCATAAATCAACCATGAATAATGGTGTTTGTTAATGGAGAGCTCCTGAAATGCAATGAAGTTGATTATCATGACATGTTGGAAGAGTTGTTGGAGCTAGAATACTTTAGAGAAGGAAACAAAGTTGTTTTATTTAAATGTCATTGGTATGATGTGTCTGATAAAGGAATTAAAATACATCCTCAATTTGGACTCGTTGAGTCAACAATTGAAGGAGGCTTAACACAAATAATTCTTTTATATTAGCTCAACAAGCACAACAAGTGTACTACACAAGTTTTCCGTTAATGAGTAGGGAGAGACGAGATTGGCATGTAATGTGTAAAGCAAAGGCAACAAGTAAAATAGATACCCAATCTATTTTAGTGCAAAACCAAGCAAATGAACCAAGTACTTGAGCTTTATATCAAGATGCTAAAGTGGTAACATTGATTGAAGTCTAAATTGATATTGATCTTGACTATTTAAGTAACTTAGTTGATGGTAATGCAAATCCAATTGAAATATCTTCAGATGAAATGTGGCACAATTCAATCCCATCAACAAGAAATGGAATGGATTGGGAAAATAAAGAACAAGAGGAAACCAAAGAAGAAGATAACAAGGAAGAGGAAGTGGAGTATGAAAATTTTGATTCAGCCAACAATAGGGATAAGGTGAATTGATATCATTATTGAATATTGCAACTTCTGATGAATAACATGCAATATTGTTTGTTTGTTTGTTTAGTTATAATATTTTTGTTATTGTTAATTTTTTACTCATTTTATTTTGCATTATTGCAAGTTCATTTGATTGTATTATATTTATTGTCATTTTTTTCTAGTTTTATTTTGCATTATATCTCATTGCTTAAACTATTGAATGTGATGTTTAATTGTGTAGGATGTTGACTAGGGGTCGAGGTTCTAGTGGGAGAGATAGAGGTAGGCGAGGGCAAGCACAATTTGACACACATTTTGATAAGGTTCCTTGTACAAAACTACCTATTCTAGTAATTGTCCATGAGGATGAAGTTCCTCCTCTAGAATGTAAGGAGCATTTAGTGACTCCTAATAATGAGATAAAGTATGAGGGCCTACCAAGTGAAAGCTAAAATTCTTCTCATTTAAGGACAAGAGGTGAAACATAATGGAATCATGCACCTAATAATCATGATAGCCATTTCTTTATACAATCAGACTATAATAGGTATATTCTTCATCATTTTATATTTGTGTATAATTTAATATCATGAGGGCTCTATAAAATACTTATTAAGTAATACTTTTTCACCCATCTTTTGCTATTTGTTAGCTTTATACCACGGATTATTCCTCACAACATCATGGATATCTTGAGACAATATATGGGTCTGTGGCCAAATTGGGAGCAAGTTTCTCAAGATAGGAAGAAATTTTTTTATAAAATAATGCAATTATTTTTTCTAATATCGATCTTTTCTCTTGTTTGGCCATTTGATATAAGAACACTTTATGTGGTTGCTTGAACATGAAGTTAGTATTAGGCACTCATAAGAGCAAACCCATAGAAAAAACTTCAAGAACCTCATCTACCAATACAAAAGAAGACAGTAAAGGAAGTTGGTGTTAATGACCTGAGGGATATTCAAAACGTTGTACCTAAAAACATGTACGAAGCAATTTACGCAAGAAATAAGTAACCATACTATCAAAAAAGGTGAAAAAAATCAAGGCAACATAGAATGATAGAAAAAGATGGGTTAATAATGAAGCATATTGGTAGGTCTATTTCTTTCACCGAGCATGCAAGGAGAATGGTTATTTTTCTTAATTAATTTATTATTATTTTTGTTTATCAAATGCAATTTTTAATGTTAATTAATTTAATATAGGTATAAAATGATAGACTAGTTAGTTTAGTCAAGCTTCATGAAAGGGCTCACCAAAAAGCAAAAGGAAAAGGCTAATATATTGACAACAAATCTAAGAGGGTCCAAGTAAGTATTTGCTAGATTCCAAATCATTTGGAGTTTGATCTGCTACTACTTGATAGTCAATTAAAATCTATTATGCTGCACTATTTGAATGGTCTCTTATAAAACCCTTCAGCATTATTAACACAAAGATTTGTTATTTTTTTGCCTAATGTGATGAATAGAATTATAGCAAAACATGAGTTTTATACTTGGATCTTAGCTGAATGTTAAGCTTACCTAATTTTAATTTTACTCATTCTATTGCACCTTTTGAATAGAGTTTTATTCAACTGTCCTTAATGGATTTCTTAGTGGAGTTCTTAATAAGAAATTTGCTCAGCATTTGATTGACTTATTTTTAGACAAAATAGTGTGAAAATGGGCTACTAACTCTAGTTAGGTGGGATTGAAAATGAAAGAGCTCAACCTATTCTACAATCGTTATTCAAATGACTACATAAATCTTGCTCACTACTAACAACAAAATTAGAAAGCAAGTGAGGTGGAATAATTCTATATTGTTTTGAACTTCTCACTATTTAATATACATAAACTCAATAGAGAATATTTTTTGATGATATAATTAAGCTGCTAAGAATATATACGAACTGTAAGTCAAGGTAATGGCTTGATCTAAGAGTTTTGATGCATCATATATTTTCTTTTGTTATTATTATTATTTGAACTTTTTGTGGTTGTTACTGGGGCACCAAGCCATGATTTTTTGTGGTTGTTGTTATTAAGGAGAAGGGGATGAACTTGAATAGTTATGAAAGTAAACTTAAGCATTAAAGTGAAGAACCTTATTCTTTACATTCTATATTACTTTTTGAATTGTCTGTAATATATATTCCAAAATGGGCTAATTGTGTTATTAATATTTGGATGTTCAAATAGAATGAATATCTTAAAGAATATGTGAGTCAACATGGTAACTACAGTACTCTTGAAAACTCATTTGATGCAAAAAAAATGGCTTGACATCAGTGGTAGTTCATGCAAGGATAGAGTGTACGGCTTTGAAAACATTTACCACTACTGTGAGCTTATTGTTGCTAGGATTCCTCGAAGTCACCATTTGTGATATCTCAACTAGCCTATGTGAGTCAAGAGCTACTACAAGATGTAATTTCAAAAGCAATTGATCAAGAATTGGTTAAGCAAAGATAAAAAGTTGTAGCAAGAAAAGAAACCATTATGAAGGAGGCTATCGGAATGATAAAGGAGGCAAAAAAGCTAGTTGAAGAATCAAAAATAAAAGAGGAGGCTTTGATGAGGACATTAGGAGTGATAATGGAAAAGCTAAAAATGCAATTCAAGGTGTTTCTTCCTCTCGCAATGAAGGGGGTGATGGTGGAAAAGACAATTAGCTATTGTTAAGATGTGTTTGGCATGATAGGATTTGATGAACTTGCTTATGTTATTAAACATATATTTGGATGTAGATACAATATTATTGAATTTGGATTTTATTTTTATATTTTTGGGAGATGAATTTTTGGTTTTAATTGTTAGGAATTATCTTGTAACGAAATATAATTAAATAAAAGTTGGATAAAGTATTAGATTGAACAGTAGGAACTAAAAAAATTATATTCTGAAAATCAGTAAACTCTTTAGCGATTGTTGAGTAGTCATTATAGTGGAGACAATGCACATCATTTTTGAAAGTTTGTGACCCTAAAGTGCGGTCACTAATTATTTATTGGTCACAAATGGAGCAATCACATTTAAATATTAGTGAGTTACCAAATATCACTAGCAAAAATTAGTAACATAAAAGGGGCGATCACTAATTGGTTATTTAGTGACTAACCAATAACTGTCTCTATGTTATATGAAAAAATTTATGTTATCAAATTAGGGATCCACTTTAAACATTTAGTGACTACGAGTGCAGTAACAAATTTATTACCGATTGTTATATGATCACTAAAGTAGATTTGTGAAGGGTTTTTTGGGATCATGTTCTGTGGTCACAAAATCAGTCATGGAGACTATAAATGATCAATTTTTTGTTGAATTAGTGGTCACTGATTCTGTACTCTTTAGTAGGGGGTCCATCATGAGTAAATGGGGTCTTAATCAATTTAGTATGATAATAGGTTGGAACTTAGAATCAAGTAAAGAAAATGTTAAAGAGTTGTTGGAAATTTTCAATAAAAATCTCTCAATATTTAAATAGGAGGAATTCAAAATTGTAAAAAATCATATCCAAATAGCTAAAAATTCTAGAATACGTCAATAGAGATTTTGGGATTACAAAATCATTTATGAATAGCTAAAAATTACAGAATGTGTACATTCATTGTCTCATTATATTATTTATAATTAAATTTTGGCATTTGCGTATCATATTTTGCCTCAACAATATAATAAAATGACATCACATGCGTACTGGAAATTTCAAATCAAGAAATTACATTCCCGTTCTACGAATTTTTATTATACCTAAACCATGCAAAAAAAACGCACATCCTTAAGGCATGATGGCAATACCTTATAGGAGCTTGCTTATTATACGTCCCTTGGACATTTGGTTACTGTGTTTAGGCTCATTTGTTCCCGAATATATTCTTTTTCTTGGTTCAAAATGTTACCTTCCCGTTACTCATAGAATTATCAAAACAAATAAATAAATAACAATCTAACATAGATTAAAGTAAATTCATGAGTTTTTAATTTTTACACATCAAAATATAATTCTCTATAATTAGTTTATTGTTTTCTGTGGATTGAGCTTTTGGGTAAATCTGTCAACTATTTAGTACGGAACTCAATTCAACGACTATATCCATACACAAAAAAATAAAATAAATTTCCTAGATATTCAGAAGAAACATTAGAAGCACCGAAAGAAGTTATTTGGTGCTTTTTAAAACTTCTATATTGATTCTAAAATATGCGCGTTTAAGGAAAAATAATAATAAAAGGAAAGAAAGAAAAGTGTAACCCTATATCCTCATAGCAAATTTTGGTTCAATTGTTGGATCTCTTTGTTAACAACTAAATACACATACACACACAGTATAGCCAAACTACAACAAAATAGGGTTTTAGAGACAGAAATTCAGAGATGAAAAAATGTCTGTCTCTAATATTGATTAAGCAGAGATGGATTTAGAGGTGGAAATAAATTTTGTATGAATTTAATATAATAATTTAAAATTAGAGATGGATTCAAAGACAAATTTAAATTTGTCTGAAAATTTAAAAAATAAAATAAGAAAAAATAACAAAGTACAGAACGGAAACAAAGCTAGAGACACAAATATTTTCCACACTAATTATCCATCAATTTTGTTTTTCAAAAATTATATAATTCTTGAGAGGGAATAAATCGATCTCAAGTTTTTGAATTTTGACACAAATTTCGACTTCTGGACTAATTTTATTTCTTTAACGTCTCTGATACTTTTCCTAGAATTAACAAGAATCATACAAATCAGAGATGATTTAAGATACCCAGCCTCACTTTCTCAAATTTATTGATGTATGTTAGATCCCTAAGCCGCCACTTATGTCCAATTGCACCACTGCATCAACCGCCGCTGCCAGACCACCACTTCGCCGTTGCGTCTCCACCACTGCAACGACCGCTGTTGCACTTCCACCAGTGCAATGGTTGCCGTTCCATCGTTGTGCCTCTACTACCATAGCAATCCTGACTTCATCTTTGCGCCTCCACCACTGACCAATCGCGACTCTGCCGTTGCACCTGTACCACCGCAGCCTCTGCCACCCTATTGCTGCACCTTCACCACCACAACTTCATATCAGTCTGATTAAGATTCTGCTTTCAACTATTTCATGGAATTTTAGAGAGACTGGAGTAGGTAAGAAGTGGGGATGAGTGAAAAGCCAGTTAAATGGTTGATGCTTTCGAGGTTAAAGAATCTCTCTTAGCTAGGATTAGGCCCTCCGTGTGGGTATAGGTCGGTGAAGGTGAGATAGTTCTATTCTATATGGAGAGGCTAGAGGCATTTGATATTTCTGTCACCCCTTTCGACTTGCCGAGGGTTGCCGTTTTCGTGTGTCAGAGTATGCGATGATCGCAAATGAAAAGTTTTCACTAAGAGTATTTATTAAACTATTGAAGCCATAAGGTACTCTGTGAAGGAATTTCTTGTAACCTAACTATATTACATTACGTGCAATCAACTATGTTCTCATGATAGTTTTGGGCCTGGGTGATAATTCAGATGCTGCATGCAAAAATTTTATGCCATCATCAGTTTGTGCAACTGTTGCCACTCGTGCTCTCCATATTGTACCTGTTATAGAGGAACATTGGACGAATTATATAGAGTAATATGGTAGATTGGTGAATTTTCCTGGAAGGATTAATTTTTGGTTATAATAGTATATTAGAAACTATTTAAGGTCCATTCTACTCTGATATCCTTCAATTTGGCTTTATTTTGCAAATGTGAAATCATTGCTTTATTTTGGGAGAATGGGAATACTAACAAGAAATGTGCTCAATATGACCTTCATCGTTTCATTTGTGAAAATAACTCTAACCATGGGGAACCTTCCTGGAAGGATTCTCAAGATTGAAAAGAGGAACTAATGCAAGTTTACCACCCTTCTGTAAGTTCCCTTCTAGAAGTTATCTTCTTGCTTGCTACATGGGCTTAAGTCCATGTCTTGGGTGGATAATATTTTAATGTCTCTGTTGAAATCCTTCTGGGAATTATTTGCAGGTGGGAATCTATATGCTACTCTATGATATTTTTTGCAACTATATGGAAGAGCTCGCATCAGGAATGCTCCAACTATCACACCATATGTTCCCCTAGTTGCTGAATCCTTGGCACGCTCAATAGCGTGCATCACTTGTTATCATGTTGAACTTGTAAGCTTGCAAGTAAATATTACACTCCTAATTAATAATCTAATTAGACTTTTTATTTTCATATTTTCATAGAAATATCTACATCATTGCATTTAGACATTACTAATTACACAAGTTGGGGCTCGGCTTATTAAAGCAAAGCTTTGATGTTTCATTTGACAACTCATTTGGAGTAGACTATTTATTCATAGCAAGAGCACTTTTATTTTAGTATTTATTTAGAAATGTTCTCTAACTTTTTCTCCATTTGGAATATTGTCAGTATATTCTATATAAAATTATTGGTTCTTTCATGTGCTATCCCCCTTGCTCAATTATCACCAAAAATTTGATTTATTTAGTTTTATGGTCTAGTAGTATTAATTTAATCATTCAGGAGCTAGGAGAAATTTAAAGACTCAAAGAATCATGTTGTTTCTGAATCGGGATAAGCGATGGAATAGCCAAGAAAGAAGCTTAAAGGTAGATCACTTGTCTAAAAATATGATCATGCCATCTTGATATATTTTCCTTTTCCATTGATGCAATTTTTAATATTTTGCTGAGTGACTACTTTAGCCGCAAACACTTGCTGGAAATTTTTTGTACTTCTGGGCAGCTGACGGAATAAAGTGATTGGTCAACTTTCAAAGAAAGAATTTTGTGGTCTTCTTTATCAACTTGACTTCCCAAAAATACTTGTTGGTCCTTGCAATTTTATTACATTTGTTTTAGGTGGCTAAATAGCAGTTGGGAGTGTTCATCTTTTCCTCCAAGTTTTGCACTATGCTATGTTTCTCCACTTTCTCTATTATCTTTTGAGGAATATATTGATTAAATCATACAGAACAAGTTAAATCTTAGTTGCATTATGCTTTCAAATCTTAGTTATGAAGCTTACACCAATCAACAATAAGATTTTCTCAGACTCC
>JACGDI010005456.1:204276-252002 GCA_014898725.1 Jacaranda copaia | reverse complement strand
CCCGCGAGTTGTGTGTTTTGTAAAAAGGGGCCTGTTGGGCTATCCCATATCAATTACATTATTTTGATTTTAAAAATTGTGCTTGAGAGTTAATAATATCACATTATTATTTAAAGTAAAAATATTGGAGAAAAGTGGCATCCTTTTAAGAAATTAAGCTTTATCTTAGGACATTCTCTCAAGAAAGACATAAAATTCATATAATTGAGATGGGAAGTGTATAATATTTGAATAGTCCATGTAATTTTCAAGTATCTAGTTTAGTTGAACACAAAGTCTAAAATGAAAGTTGGTTAAAGGAAAATCAAATATATATATATATATATATGTGTGTGTGTGTGTGTGTGTGTGTAAACATTAATTATTGTTGATGCCCACATTGTCCTTCAATTAATGTTGGGCCAAACTTGAAAGCCCATCAACGCTTCGTGACACCTTCCCCAAATGTGCCAAGTGATTATATTATGCTTTTAAGTTCAATAAATCATGAGATCATCGTTGAGTTGGACGAACTATTAGACTAAGTTGAATGGCAATTCAAATTTGTTAAATTTGTAAAAGCCAGGCCTTCGGGCCAATGTCAAGGGAGGTCATCTCACATATGACCTAAGTTCGCAAGGGTCAAAGATAACGCTCATATGCAAGCGTGTGGGTACGTTGTATAATATGAAAATAAAAGACTTACATTGTATTTAAACAAGAAGATGGAAAGTTAATATTGATTATACATTTATATATATATATATGTATATGTATATATGTGTGGAATTAAGTAGGACACATGAGGACTTTTCTAATAGTTATATTTATTCATAACCTTTCAACTCACAAATACGTACATAAATCATGACCAGATAGACTAGTTACTTTTTCAGCAAATTTTCATATTTTGCCTAACAAGCAGAACTCGTGATCTAATTTTCTTATGATTTTTATTAATAAAAATATCTCAATACCTCAAATTTGTTTTCTGTGTGCAAAATTATAGTCGAAAAAGGAGATTTTTAATGATTTTATTGGTGTGGATATTTAGGTGCGTATTACTTGAAAAAAATATACTGTGGTTGTAAATTAATGATTCATCCTCATTCAAGTACTGTATATGTAGTTTTAAACTAGTAGAAAATGGATGGCCTTGGACGCCTCTGTAGAACGGTTGCCACAATTGGCCACTTGCCGATTGTATTTATTGCCGGACGCAGCGTCCAACAATTTGGGGGCTTCTTTTTCTCTGTTTTGCCAATCCACTTTATGCGCCCGCAACTTTTGTCCACATCAAATCTAAACTGTACTTCAAAAACACAATGGAATGATCTTTTCAGTTTTGGGACAAAATGGAAAAAACACGGTACTTTCCAGAAACAACTAATTCAAGTAATTAAAAACACTAGCATATATAATTACGTCGGGTTTGTTGTCCGAGCTAGACAGGCAATGAAGCCTAATTTAAGTAGACTTCCTAATAATGTCGTGTACAAATTAATATAATAACTTCACTCTCATTAAACATTTTAGGCCAGCAAGTTAGAACTCTTATTTTAGCGTAGAGAAAGCAAGTCCGTAGCAGACGAATTCTTTTGGACATTATTTAACAAAGTGGGAAAGTAAGGAAGTGTTTGGTTATATTTACCCAAAATAATATTATTTTTAGGAAGTATAACTAAACATTTCCCTATTTTTTTCTCAAAAACACATATTCTCTAATATATATACACACATATATTATATATATTATTATTTTAATATTAAAAAAATCATTCAATTTCATTTTATCTCCAAAAATCTAATAAAAGGACATTAATTTAATTAATACAGTAAAAATTGTCTCCCCCAAAACATAGATAAGCATACCAAAAAATAATTTTCATAATTTTTAGTAATTTATTCTCTCAAAATACATAATAAATATAGAATAAAATGAAACAAAAACCATAACCAAACATTCCCTAAGTAATTATGCTTTAAATTAGCTATTTTATAAAGATATTGAGAGCAACTTGTACATCAATTCGAAATTTTGAATACGTACATTGTACATAGTACATACTTTTGCTTCTTGGAGAATGAATTTTTTCAAAATATATCTAATATTTCATAATACATCTTTGTCTTTCAAAATATTATTAAAAAATTCAATTATTTCCAACTATTATATCAAACCAACTATACATTTAATGTTTTTGATAAGTCTTTTATATAAAATATTTATTTTTAACTATTATAGTACTTAAAAAGTCAGATATAAAAATAATAAAAATTAAGTATGGCAACGATAATCAAACAAAAATTGACATGAAAAAGTACATTCCTTAGATTTGTCTGTTTCCCAAAACAAAATTAAATATGATTTCATTCTATTAAAGCACATTCTTCAAATTAAATTTTTTCTCCCAAAACGTTCTAATATGAAACCAGAAATTCCCATAAGTTTCGAAATTATATTTTATTATAGAAAAGTTATATTTATATGTATATATATGTATATATGTATACATGCACGCATGTATCTGAGTAAATACATAGAGTATAGAGCTATATAGCTTTGCTTTGGCTTAATAAATATATCCCCAGCAGTTCGCTAATTAATTATAGGGTATAGCAACAGACCAATTATTTCCAGCCAATGATGAACTCACCATCATTCCACTAAAATAGGAGGACGTTACAAATTAAATACTACTCACATTTTAACGCAGCTACTAATTATAACTTAGTGCTGGGCGTGCGGGCTCAAGAGAGAATACACCACAATAACATTAATTTCCACTGAATTTCCCTTTGATAAATAACAATAACAGTACAGCTCTTATTCTATTATTTCTATATTAAAAATCACTTGGAAAATAAGTATAAACATATATTTTTTTGAAAAAAAAAAATCGACTTAACTTTCTAAACATGAAAAAGTGATATCATTAACAGAAACTTAAGTTTTCATATTTTTATATGTGCATGCATGCATGTTTTAATTTTTCAAAAGTTTCTGACATATTTATCACTTTTCATGCATAACTATTTATTAATATTACATTATTATTTAAACTAATAAAAGAAGTAAATTTATATTAATATATAAGTATGCACGCAATATACACAATTTTTTGCATATATTAAAATACCAGTAAAAATAACATACATATATATAATATTTAAAACATGTATATACAATATCTTAACAAGTTGGGTAGATCCGAAACCCAAAACATCATACCCACTTTGAGACCCATCCAACATTTCCAAATCCTAACGTATTACCATCTCTACTAACCCCTTCACCCCTTTTTTCACATCTTAGTGACCTAGTGGGAACTTACTATAATAAGAATGCTTCAATCTAGACTACAATAAGAATGATTGCCTAGTACACCGTACAACATTGCCTATGGGGCAACTATCCCCAAGCGCTCAAAGAAGAAATGAGGGTGACCTCATCAGGTCAAAAAAAGGGACTCGATAATTGGTCAGACTTCGTGGCAAGTTGCCACCACCACCACCACCATATGTTCAAGGTGACCAACCTCTTGGAGTTCAATGAAACCAAAGTTACCCAAGACTGTGGCCCATTTGTTCACCATAAAGTTGAAGGAATGGGAAGACCTACAGGAGGATTTCATTCTGGCAATTCATGAAATTCCTAATTCAACTTAAAAATCTCTCCCAAAATCATACGATAGAATTTAAGATATAGGAGGTTTGAGAAATTCATAGTGGGCAAGCACCTAGCCACTTTAGGTGTACTCTTGATTAAGCTAAAAAGTGTATCTACATTGGAGAAACAACAACTCATGTAGAGAACTAAAAAAAATGACAGACAATCCCAAAAGGTAGATTTAGGATAACTATTGATGTTTCCTTCACGATAGATGAGACGCACTACTAGGTAATGTAACAATAAAATGAGATAAAAATATTAATCCAACAAGGATATCTTGTATCATAATATTTGATAAAAATATATCAAGATGTCATCAAAGTATACTACAACAAACTTTCCAATAAACAAGTATAATACTTGATTCATAAATTGCATAAAAGTACCAAGAGTATTAGTTAAGCCTAAAGCATCACTAACCATTCCTATGGTCCATCCCGGATCTTGATTGCAGTCTTTCATTCATCTCCTAGTCAAATCCTACTTTGATGGCATATATCTACTATGAAGATCAATCTTCAAAAAGATAGTTTGATCCATCCAATTAATCAAGCATATCATCCAATCAAGTAATGGAAAACTTGTATCCTATTATGATCTTGTTATTGACTCTATTGTCTATGCACAATTACCAACTTCTATCTTTCTTTGATGTCAACAAGGCTAGAACAACAAAAGAACTCATTCTTTCCTAGATATGTCCCTTCTACAACAACTTTTCAACTTTCTCCTACAAAATCTTATTCTCCCTTAGATTTTTGCTAGAATGCGGTAGGTTCGAAAAGCTAACTCTAGGAATAAGATCAATATGGTGTTGAATGTCGCGCATTGATAGTAGTCTTACTACTAGCTCCTTAAGAATAATATCTTTAAACTCTTCAAATAATAAGTATATGCCTTCAAAGAAGTGATTTCTCTGCTAGGTCTTTCATAGCAATCAAGACTCTCTTCACCACTAAGCAGTGAACTTGTGAGTCTCTCTACAAGTAGTTTCAAACTCCTTCTGTGAATGAGTTAGTGTTTTTACCTTCCACTTTAGAAGTTTTCACCTTAGACGGCTTATTCAGCAATAATAATGTCATCTTTACTCCATTTATCTCAAATTTGTATATGTTCTCCTATAAAACATGATACGCCATTCTTGTCAGATTACTAAAGTCTACAAAATAGTAAGTGACAAGCGTTCATATCTACCACATCGCTAAAAAAGTGTGCAACATAAAGATCCATGTAATAAAGCAAAAAGGCTATAACAAAACTTGACTATAGACCTCCCAAGAATCAAATCATGCTGTAAAATAGATTTGGAAGAAGGATAAATACCTTGCTTGCTCAAAAATCTAAGGTAGAATCAAGAGAAGCTCCAACATTTCAAAGTTGTCTCCAATTAATGCAATAGAATTTTGACAACTTTTGCCTAAGCAAACCACCTCCGATTCAGCTTAAATATAGATAGCTCCTCTCCAACACCTTGAAGAATGTTCAGTAAAGATTTCAGGAAGATCACAAATCAAAAAGTGCTCCAAATGTGCCTCCAACCGGACTACCCTGCAGTGGATCTCCAATAAGCAAAGTTATCCAATTGTCTAGCCTTTAATGTGATGATCCATACACCATAAGCAAGCTCCAATCAAACCTTAAATTAATCAAGCCAAAATAACCAAAAATTAGCCAACCATTTTTTCTCCCCAAAATCGATTACAAGGAATTTTTCTATCCCTTAGAAAATTACCTTTTATCAAATAGAACTTTCTATTAGCATACAAATTTTATGATATTAAGAATATAGAAATATTCATATTAGTTTAAACTCTTTTAAACTAATGACACAATTCAATTAATCTCCATTAATTGAAGAGTACACAATCTCTATGATCGATGTCTAACCTCAAGCCTATGGAGCCCAACTAATTGGCCAAAATGAATATGCTATTGGTGAACCATTCTAGCTATATGCTTGTCATGCAAATACGATTATTCCATCTCCTATCTCCCGAAAAAGAGTTGGAGCAAGATATTTATCGGTTCCCTAATAGCCTCAATAACTATGTTTCTATTTCTAATGTTGGATTCCCCTTTATGATATCATTTTTGGAAAACTTATTTACCAAATTGTCATACTACCTTGCGTAAGAATTTTGTAAAATCGATTATTATAGAATACATAGGAGATACACTCGCCATTCACAATGATGAGGAGATGGATCACATCTTGGATCTCGCAAACATCTATGTCTAAGTAGCTCATATCCAAGGTCAACCCAGTGACCTGCAAAGTGATCAAGGAAGAGCCAAAATGTGATAACCCAAACAGAAGGTTACCGTGGATCCTCAAGTCAAAGAACTAATTATATGTACTAGCATAAGTTGAAGAACTTGCCACTACGGCTATCTAATGAATTCTCCATGTGGGTCTTTCATGAACTTGTTCTCTAACAAGTACTTACTAACATACACCCATATTTAACATGGATTACTCATGAAATGAAGAAATATCCAATCCTTTGAATTTATGCATTGTTAGTGCAAGTATATCCAAATTTTAGATACCCTATCTCAAAAAACTCTATAACTTGGAATATTTTATGTTCATAACCTTGTAAAACTCATTTCATGATCACCATGACCAAATACTGTAGTCTTGTGTGATCTAAAGGCTTCAATCAAATATTGGTGAAGTAAATTAAGCATAAGATAAAAATGGCCATTTATAATGAATTTCATTCAATTAAGATTGTATCACAAGTAAAATAGTTTACATGCCAATCTAATTGGTTGCAGGGCACTATTCCAACAATTGTAGTATGCTTTATCTTTTTACTTTCTAACTGAAAAAGGAACTTTGCAATACTTTGTCACTTGGATGTTTCCTATGACCTTGATCCACCTAATACTGTGAAGATGTGGATGTTTTTCAACTGACAGTTGTAGCCTTTCAATAGAGCTCTTCCCAATGATGTTCTCCTAACTACCACTATCAATAATTAAGTAACAGATGTTACCATTAATAGTGTATCTTTTGCAGAAACATTGGTAGCATTGAGTCATATTTTTTTTCTTTGGTGCCAGCATCATCTTTCAAACCACAAGAATTTGGCCATGCTTCGGATCTTCTCCAACATCATTACCATCAAACCTACATACACCTTAGCTTCGTCTTCAAGCTCTTCTCCAAAATCACTATGCTTTGTAATGTTAATACCCCTTATTCTTGGGCAATCACTAGAAAGATGTCTAGGTTGATCACAGTGGTAGCACTTTTAGAAATCAGCTGGTTTATAGGTTCTTCTCCATTTGCATTTGAGTTTTGATCACTTTCTTAAACTTTTTACTTGATGTTTTGTCATATGCAATCTTCTCAATTTGTCTTTATGAGTTATAAGTTAGCATACGTAACATCCCTTCTCGGGACAGCACTTAACTTGGGGTATTACTCAGTTCAGTCCTAAAGTACAAATCAACTTGAAGAAAAATAATTCATACCATCCTCAAAAAATCAATAAAAGTCATTACAGTTAATAGGCCCATCAGAGAATTTTTTCAAAAATTATTAAAGACAACAGCAGCCATCAACTTAAGTAACCACAACAAAAGTACTATGTAGATAACATCAAGGATCCTATATCATTCATCAAAATATGTACATACTGCTGATATTTAATCTAAACTTAACATATTTCAATACCTCACCATTTTAGACCTTACATATCAAAATATCTCTAAATTTAAAACATAACATTCCAAGGAAACTCGTATATTCGTATATTACTTAAGCTAATACAAAGCATGTTTCCCTCCAACTCAAGCTAGGAATCCGTATCTTTCATTTAACCCTGTCTGAGGAAATAAGGAATAGCAAGGAGGGTGAGTCCTTAAGGACTTAGTGAGTGAAAGGCAAAGTATAATATCTAAAAGAAAGGTTTATGAAGTATGATTTTCAATAAACAGCTTGATAACAATAAGGAGTTCAGTTAAATCAACAATGTGTACATTATTAACATGAAATTGATTTTAGTAAGTTGTTGGTTGTTCTATTTTGCTCAAGCACTCAGCTTAGCGAGTAATAGCTTGTTTTATGGCATGGTCAACTACATGCCAAATCCTTACACTCATAGTTTGCTGTTTCTAGCTACATGTGAGCTAGGATTATAGGTAGGTGCTAGCCAAAAAGACTTACGTCTGTTAATCTGTTCCACACGGTTAGTTTTCAAACCTAGCCCTTAGGCCCAATTCCCCCTATGGCATCCCTGTGGGTGATATCTGCCCATGGCATGCCATGGGTTAGTAACCACCCATATCTTCCCATGGGTTAGTAAAATGTAATGTCACCAGATAACAGTTTAATATCAAATAAAATTTGCAAACTCAAAGAACTTCACAAAGTTTGATCTAAAACACTCATTTTCCAATAAAGATAGTAAAATATCAAGTAATTTCCAATCAAGAGACCGTCATAGGGTTCAATTTAAAATAGTCATTTTCAACAAAAAAAATGGTAGAATATCAAGTAATTTCCAATCAAGACAGTAGAATATCAAGTAATTTCCAATCAAGAGACCCTCACAGGGTTCAATTTTAAACAGTCATTTTCAATAAATGATAGTAGAATATCAAGTAATTTTCAATCAAAAAAACCTCATAAGGTTCCATTTAAAATAGTCATTTTCAATAAAAGACGATAAAATATCAAGAGTTTTGAATCAAAAGAACCTCACAGGGTTCGATAATTAACAACGATAATAATGATTTGAATGGATATCAAATCAGCAGAACCTAACGATTCAACGACTTCATGGGATAAAGCTTACAAGCAAGAACCAATTAGTAGATCACTCATAGAAGAAATAGTAACTGATAGAGTACGGTAATCAAGTCAATACCAACCCTTACAGAGGTTTATCGATAAAATGATAAGTACAATAGGTGCCAGATTAGCAAAATCCCTAATAGGGATTTTCAACAGATAACGAGTACGTTTATACAAAGCAATAACTCTAAGCGGGAGAAACCCTTACCTCTTGTAGTTTTAACAAAACAATCAATGCCCACAATCTACTAATTGGTAAGACCTACTTCGTCATCGCTTAACCAAAATAATATATTCATAATCAAAATTCATTTTCAACTCTGATAGTCTACTACAATTTATGTCATTACTATTCCAAAATCACTAACCTATTGATTTTCACAACAATAAGGATCCAATAGGTACTATCTACGTAAGACTTAATTAAATCAATTATTCTAGAATTAGGCACGATGATCTATATTAATCCCAAATAGCATGATATCTCGTTCTTATTTACATGGTCATGATTGTATCATATCATTATCCTAATTCACACAATATAGTCCAATCCCCTACATAATTAATCCTAAGCAAATACCACTTAGTCTTACATTACATAATCTTCATTATCCTTATTAAATCCAAATTTGGCATATAGCACAACATGTCTGAGTCCATTATGCTTATATATATATCCTGCATGTCTCAATTCTTGGTCTTGAATCATAATTTTGATCTAATTAACTAGTATTTACATCATAGGTTAGCCTAATGATTTACTCAAATTAAATTAGGAATCAATTAATCAATTAATCAAAGTTTTACCCATGATTTGATCAACAAAATCTTAGATTCACAAACCAAGCACACCATTGTGATCATCACATTGAGTAGAGAAAACTGCCTTCCTGCTGCCGCCGGCCACCATTGCCGAAAAATGTCAAGACCACCACCGCTCATTCCTTTCTTCCTTCTAAATCTAATAGTGCCCTTAGTTTTCATATTCAAAGCTAAGAAAGCCCTCAATTGTGACCCAAAAGTTTTAGTTTTCACTTGTCACCACCGCACCTATAACGGCTATTTCTGCCATTGTCACTGTTCTACTCCTCCATCCAAGGCTACCAAACCATTCTCCACACTAAGGGATTTCAGAACCGAAAGCAAAAGAAGGTGAGGATGAATAGTGAGGTGGTGAAGGAAATGGTGAGGGTAAAGACACGTCTTCACTTCATGCAAATTTTCTTTTTCTTTTTAAATATAAATTCAATTTTTAAGAATTTACATTTAGTCTTTAATTTAGTGAGTTGTTCAATTGAGTCTTTTGGTTAATTAATATATCATGCTAGCCCTAGTTGACTAGAGGGGTTTCATGCAAACCCCTAAGTTTTATATTTTTGTTCAATTAAGTTTTTCAAAAATTACAAATTGGCCCCAAAATTTAAATAAAATAATAATATAAGGAACAATTAACTTTTATAAAATTAAAAATAATAAAATTTAAATTCTATAAATCGTAAAATTTTGGGGTGTTACAGCCTATTTGTTCTATGCTTGTTGGTGCTAACTAAAGTCGATTCCTCTATCTTATTATCATGCATCGTCATCTCAACTTTTAGCTCCATGTTCATGCTTTTCAGACTTTTGCTAATGTTTGCATGCCAATCTAGTCTTAAATTACATGCTTCAAGCCATGGAGGTATGGTCCCATTTATTGATTGTCTGACTCTATTAGATTATGTTGTTCAATAAGCCGCAAGAACTTTGTGGGGTATTCTTACACTGATCTATCTCCTTGGCGATATCATTGATATTGTGAAAATAGGTATTGCTCAAAATCTTAGGGTGGAAATTGAGCCTTTAGTAACTTCTTTATTTGATACCATGTTCAAACTCGTCCCTTACCTTCACACCTCCTTTTGTCTTGTAGGCATTCCCACCAAGTAAAGATAGCTCCATTTAGCATGTAGGCTACTAATTTGACTTTACGCTCCTCAGGAATCTCTAAATAGTAAAAGATTCTATCTACTCTTGCAAGCTAATCAATAAATTCTTCAATATTTAAATTGTCATTAATTATTGGAGATCTATTTTTAGGTGAAAATCTCCATCTCTAGCAGGGGGTTGGATACGCCATTTTGTTGATTTTCTCATTCCATATTAAGCATTTCAACATCTTCTTCTTCTTCCTCTTCTAAGTCTTCCACATTAGCACAATGATGACATTGATGAATAGGATCACGTCTAACTAGTTGTGGTGCTTGGGCAAATTCCTCAACTTCACGCCTTGGCCTCCTATTTGTGCTAAGAGCATCCTCCGATCTATGGTGATCAATAAGTTCTCTCAATGCATGAATCTTCTCTTACAGAGTTGGATAAGTCGAATCTCCATCAACCATTTGGTTGTTTCACAAACCACTAGTTACTCATGCATTAGCCATCAAAAAAGGCCAAACCTACGCTAGAGCCAAATTGATGCGGTGGGTAAAATCAAGAGGAAAGAAAAACGAAAGCAAAACAAGTTATTGCATGGATAACTTGAATAAAAAAAAAGTTTGTTCAAGACTAGCTTTAATACAAAATGAAACCTTCCTCGTAGAGAGGAAATTAAAGAATTTTATTGCTCATGTTGTGCCTGACAATCTACACATGTAAACCTATTTATAAGTCTCTCAAATAATCCTCATTATCTAAAATATAAGAATATGACAAATTCATACTTATCTCTAAAACTCCTAACTCCCAAAAAAATAATGTAAAATTTAAAATAGCAAGTAATATAATATTTATCTTAAAAAAATCAAAAAGATAATACTTATTATCCATACGATAAACATCAAATATTTTCTATTTATGGAAGGTCTTCCAAAGAAATCACTTTGACCTAAATTCTTTTTGTCTTCTATTCAAATTTGCGGAATCGAATAGATGATAACTTCGAAAACGTATTTCTGAATTTTCTAAATGATGAGATTATGATGGCATTTCAAAATGTGAAATCTCATTAAGAACATTTAGATTAAAATATTTAAATTTTATTTTCATTAAATATTAATATATTTTGAATTTAAAATTTATTATTACTTTCACACCACTTAATGAAATTCTTGGATACAGCACTTGTCCTGGAATATTTCATTAATGGAACAATTCTCCAAGCCTTGTTCTCCTATATTTTGATCATTTTCTAGAAAAAAATTTGGGATAATAAATTTTTGAAAGAAAATTTTGAGAATGTGCCAAATATTTCTTTTTGTTTTGGAAAAATATAAAAAATAATTTGATAATGAGTTGTTTGTTTTCTTATATTATGGAGTGGACAAACTTTACTATTGTTGTCAAATAATCCATTGCTTTTTTGTTGGGTTTATAGGGTGAAAGTGATTTTTTCATATAATATATTATATATGTATGTATATTTATAGTTGGATGATGTATGTATATATATATATATATATATAATAATTGATATATTGTTGTAATAGAATGATATGTAATCAATTTAGTTGGTGCTTTATTTTAAAATTTATATTTTTATGAATTTAACATTAGCAAATATTGTATTATTTGGAAGAAAATATTTATTAGTAAATATTAATTATTTATGAAATTATAATTATATCATAATTATAAAAAAAGCTAATATCATAATTATTTATATCAACTTATGTAAAAAAATTTAATTATTGCACCTTAATTATAAAATAATTTTTATTTTTTCTTAAATATAATTATTTAATTCTTTATTATTTACAATTTGTGTATAAATAAAACTTAGTTACTTATTTAAATTTATATTATATATAAGACTTAATAACGATTCATCAAATTAAAAAAGTAAATATTTTTATATTATATGAAACTAAATCATCTTAAATTACTTATTAAATAAATAAGCATAATATTTAATTATATGAGAAATAATAAACATAATTAATATATACATAGCAAGTTATTTAAATAATTAAATAAATTAATTTAATAAGTTATTTATTTACTTTAACTCATTATTTAATTAATAAATTATTTAATAAATAAACTACATAGTAACAATCAAAAAAAGAGTTTTACTTAATTTTAATTAATTTTCTCAATAATTATTTTAATTGTACTAGTATTAGTTTATTAAACTTAATAAATTATTAAATAAATATCACACTATAAATAATTTTCAAACAATGTGAGTATTAATATTTAATGAAGATTAATTTTTTTGAAGAAGATTAATTTATTTATTATATCAAATTAAAACATCTTAAATTATTTATTAAATGAATAAATATAGTTTTTAATTAATACATTAAATATTAAACATAATTAATGCATTATTAAATTAATAAATAATTTAATTAATTTAATACGTTATGTAGTAAATAAATTATTTATTAAATTTAATTAATTTTCTTGATGATTAGTTTAATTAAATTTGTAAACAAAAGTTTTAAAATTTGTTATGTAGTAAAATTTTTCATATTTTCATATATGTAAATATATAAGTGTATATGTATATATATGAGTGAAGTGAGAGAGTAATAAATGAATGAATGATATGAAAGATGAAGTGAGAAAATAATGAGGTGGGTGTGGTTTTTAGAATATAGAGTTTTTTTGAGTAAATTATAATGAATTTTTTAGGTAAAAGATTGTATCGTTTTGAGAGAAAGATTGAAAAATATACCTACATTTTAAAACTTTTTGAAAAATTAGAAAACGTTTCTCCAAAACGTAGGTGAACAAGCCCCCAATTATTGGGGGCATACACGGATTGACAATCCCAACTAAAATAGATATGCAATTTATTTATGTAATTATCTCCTTTTTTGTGTTTTCATTTCTTAAGTTACTTATATTTTCTTTTTCTCGAAAAGATAATAAAAGTGAAAGCACAGAATTACTCTTTCGAATCCTCCCTTAATGATTTATTATCAAAGATCGTGTAGAAGAATATTGAGAATATATATGAATGCCAACATGGTTTTCCATGATGATGTTCGAAACATATACATATAGTTGCACGTAAATAATTCAACATACTCGCCTTGCAATTTTACTCTTAAAAACAAACTTGATCTCCTTTTCATACATGAAACCGCTAAGAATACTTAGTACTCACATAGCTATAGCAAATAATATCTCTAAATTAAATCCCATGTGGTTAGAGGAACAACATCTATTTCCAATTAAAACCTAAAAATTCTGAGGAAAGTAACCAAAAGAAAATAAAAAAAGAAAAAGGAAAGGAAAAAGAAACTGCGCATGGGTAAGTGAGAGGAAAAACAAACCTGGAAAAAGAAAACTCGAGAATTGTATGTGTAGGGCTCTTAGAAATTTGAATGGTGGGCTTAGAGCTCCATAATCTAAAGAAGAAGCAAAAGAAAAGCATAAAGGAAACCCATTAAGAACAAGAAACCAAGACTGTCATTTTTGGTGCATAGAGGGAAGAGCTTGGAATTCTAAAGGTGAGTTTAGCATAAAGCAAAATTCTTGGTATTTTTTGGGGGGATTTTTTTTTGTTTTTTTTCCTGTTTTTCTTAGCTAACCCCAACATTCCACTTTATCTAGCTTTCTTGTAAGTGTAGCAATCTTAACTTTGGGTGGCTTGTGTCTCAATTCTTGCCGCCAACCCACTCTTTATTTGTCTATCCATTTCTTTTCCTCCTCCGGACAAATTTGAAACTCTGTACTAGCTGCAGTTTTGTTCCTGTCAATCAATCACTATTGGATACCCAATGTCCTCACGCTACACTATTCATTTAAAATATAAATTATTAAATTATATATAACAATGGCGTCATTTCGTTTTACAATGTTATTTTATTATGATTCATTATATATATATATATATATATTTTTTTTTTTTTTTTCACAAGAAGAACTTCGAATAGATACAGGCATACAGCCCATCAAAATTGAGGCTGCTAGTAGAATTTCCTTGTGCTATCAAGAAAAAAGGAAAATCATCATTCACAATCCACTTGTCTAAATATCTAGTTGGACAATATAAAATTTATCTCAAGATACTATCAACACTACACAAATAATGTTTTATGTTTGTACGATGACAAATCATGTATTTTGTCAATATTTATCTTATATTATTATAATATTCTTACCCAATGATTGACAATCCATGTGAAATATCAAGTAGAGTTTATGGAATTTTCCAACTATCTATTGATGTGGGGCAAGTACACGTGTGTAATAAGATGACGTGGAAAATTGGTCCTGCGTTTGAGAGTGAAGAGGTTGGTCATTTATTGAACGTTGGTCCAAAAGAGCAAGGAATAGGATGTGGGGAACAAACGCAAAGATTCTTGGCTTCTCAAGAATGATGTTTACCAACCAACTTTTCGTTCAAACCTGTCAGAGTCTTCTAAAACAGCCTTATATTGCTTCTATGCCAGGCTTATGATTGGAGTGAATCTAACTTCTCTAGATGTTTGGGGCCCCTTTCTGCTTTATGCTTTAATCCCACAAACGCCACAAGGGATGAAATACAAATGGGGCATTAGTAACAGAGATGGCAAAATTTCAGACCAGGCATCTATTCTGTCATCAGTTTTAACAGGAAATTCCCTCAGCTAGATATCCTGTTTTTGCAGTGCAAAAACTAAGAAAAATGAGCGGCTTAACCTACAGGATCATCATCCTTGTAGTCTTTTGTATTGGGTTTTTGTCTATTCAACCGGAGAATGTTTCAGGGTTGAGAAGCATAGATCTTGCTCTAAGAAATTCCAGGATTCTGAATGCCGATCCCTGGCAAGATTTGAATGTGCCGGTTGATATCGCACCTTCGCCTGCACCGACTTTAGATCCAAATGAATCACAGAAAAGAAGAGTTCGTCGAGGATCAGACCCAATCCATAATAAATGCTAATATATATGCTGCAGCTGCTCCTCTATAAAGTTCCTGGTTGAAGGATATCATGTGTGATGAAGAACTTTTGATTCTTCTGAGGTTTCCAGTATAGGTTGGTTTTGTTTTGATTGTTTCATTTGTTTAAATCAATGACTTTTGACCATAATGAGCTCAAAGTGCGGCTAGGAAGAACAAGAAACAACAATATCTTATATTATAGATTCTAACCATTGCTCAAATACTTAGGGATTGTGCTACCTACTTTAGAACAGAAATAGTTCTTTTTCCTCATCTTTCTATAGCTTTCAATGTTTTTGTCATGTTTGTTGTTAATGTGTAAATCCTACATTTGAAGCATCTGCCCAGTCCATGTATCAGCCTACCTTAGTTTTCTTCATGTGGCTCAACTGACGATGGTCATCTTCCTGGAGGGTAGATTAATATAGTTTTAAAATGTTTAGAAATAGCATGCAATAGAAGTATGAGATGCCAAAACTGATTTTTCTGTAACCCAACGGCCTAACTGAGTACTCTAAATAAATCAACTGTGAAATAAATTAGTCCTTACTGAAACTGTGATCTGCTGTATCTATTCTTCCTGTGAACGTTCAACTGTGTGGTCATTTTCTTGCGTGAAACCGTCTGCCAAATCATATCCACAGCATCATTAGGTTGAGATGGATACTGGTATTCAAAGTGGCCACCGATCTTCTTCAACGTTTCCCTCATTTTGGTCCATTTCTCTTCTTTGATGCCTCTGAGGAAATTTAGAAGGTAACCGTTTCTGACAGCATCTGCTGCATGGACAAATATACAGAATTCTGAATAGTCGAGAATATCTTCGAATGGTAGCTCAATCTCATCGCTAATTATTACAGGAACACAGTGACTAGCAATGGCGTCAAAGAGACGATTTGATGAAGGGGTGTCTCCAGCAATATTTAGGCAAAATTTGGACAAGGCCATCCCTCTGCTTGCCTCCTTTATCCCGTTTGCTTGAACACTTCCAAATGTAAAATGTACATCTATCTCATCTTTAAGAAGGTAGTACAGTTCTTGACGGATCACTCCACCCTAAATATCCACAGAAATCACATGCATATTAAACAGAAACAAAATCAGGCAAAGCAACAGTGATCAATCTTTCTCGATTTCAAAAAAACAGAAAAACAAAGAGAGAATTTAATACAGTACATCTTTGCTTTTCTCCTACATATAATTTTATTACTTATATTTATCTTTCTCTTTTGAAGTTAGATCCCTTTTTTTAAATTTTCCACTTTTATCCTTTCAGCGTTTGCAGCTAGTATTTCAGAAAAAAATATTCCTTAAAACTCCACTAATCTTGATAAGGAGACAAATACTAGAGGGCCACAGTACTAGCATTTCAGAGTCTTCAATAACCAGAACCACCTAAGGCCTGTGTTAAATTTCAGCGGAACCATCTAAAGTTAATCCCGATGTACATTCCACCGCATGGTTAGGAAAGCATTATAACTCCAATATGGAAGGGCATAATAAGGGGTTAAAACGGATATATTTAACTTACATCTTTCCGATAAATTGCTCCTTGGAAATACACCAATGTTGGTCGTTCATTGAAGGAGGCTGAATTAGCAGCTAAAATTGTTCCCACCATATGCTTGTAAGGAGCAATGACATCCTTCTCAAGGTTGGCTATTTTAGTTGGATATCTCCCAAAGTCTGCAAGCACAAACATGCAAGAATCCAGCTTTTTCCTTGCGAATAACAAGCTATTTGGGTGGTGGGCTACAATCAGATGATCCCTCCCGCCCAATCGCTTCCACTCTTTTTTACCTTTCAAAAACTTGACCAATTTTTCCTGCAGCAGTCTATCAGCACTAGATTTTTGCTTTCCACGATGCTTCGAATGCCGGTTATAACTCAGAGATGAGAAAAAGGGTATAAATATTACATCTGCTTCACTTGAATTCTGTACTCTGACTGCACTGCACGGCCTAACTACATTTTCAGTATTTGATGCCAGAAGATCAAGAGTGAGCCAGTACTCTGTACTGTGCTGTTGATTTAATCCACCAGGGTAAGTTGGTATTCTCTTTTGGTCACTTACACTAGGCCATATTTGATTTTTTCCACTTCCCATCCAACCTAACAACCCAAAGTGAAATTCAGGTGGCAAGTCATACATATACACCCTAAGAAGAGCTTGGGTTTTATCACATATTTCCCTCTTATATTTTTCTGGTTCATCTGTAGTTTTTTTGGGATTGGAACCCTGAGAAGCAACCTCATGAATTGTAATACCTAGATTCTCTAAAGTTTCATTAGAGAATGCAGGGCTTTTAACAGGACTTTTTTGTGTATCAGCTTCGGCATTTGGTATTGAATTGATTGATGTACTATTAACCAGAATTAACTGAAGAACTGATTTAGGAATGAAAGAATTCTCATGGAAATCAAGAAGGGATATAGAAGTGGAAATCAAAAGAAATGTTGAAAAGGCCAATAGGCAAGAAAATAGCCTTGAGGGTAGGATGCTCTTTCCTGAAACTGAAGACATCTTGGAAATCAGAACTAGTGCAATAAATTACTCCACGCACCAAAAGATGCACTCCATACAAGAAGGAAAACAATGTTTTTCCTATACTACAGGCCAGAGGCAGAGGGTTTGGATTCTAAATGCCAAATACTATTCTCATGAGGGTGATGCTTCATTAATTTTCACCATGTGCAAAGATTTCAACTTGTGAAAACTCATAGGAATTGACACCAATAGCAATCTTCAATGATTTATATAAAAAAAAGAAAACAAAAAAGAAGAAGGAAAAAGAGAGAAAGAAAAAGAATGAAGAAAAAAATCCTTCCCAGCTCACATGTAAAACCCAAGAATCTGGCCTTTATATATTATGTAAGGTTCTTTGAGATACTTCCAATGTGGTACCTTATTAATAATATATTACAGTTAATCAACAAGATTCATCCACCTCCGTCAACACTCGACAATCAAACTAGACCCAGAACATAAATACCTCTGCTGTCACCATAAAAATCATCAATTTGATATACGAAACACAGTCAATATTCCCCTAAATCAACCTGCAGCCATAAAACAATAGGAAAAATGTAGCTTATTTAGTACACGTTTATACTCCCAGACACGGTAATAAGCTCTCTGTTGGATTAACAACAAAAGGGCAAAACAGAATACTAAGAAAAAAAAAATCCCAGAATCTCAACGTGTGAAAGATGTGCATCAATGTATCATCAAGAACGATTATTTTTATATGGGCGATGAAGATTCATCATACTCTTCAAATTAGTAGTAGAAAATAGTATGTGGAAAGTAAATTACCTTGTTAGCTAGCGCGAAGTATAATCACAGGGTGGCTAAGCTTTTCCCAATTTTCCAGGGTCCCGAGTTTCAGGCGTGTCTGGTACAAAAAGGGCGTTAGACTATTGCAATTCCCATTCCCTTAACATCAAAGGTATGAACAATAGGTAGAATTAAATGCTTGCAATAAAAATATTTGATTCACATCTTTTTGTATATATTAACCCATTTTGATTTGGGCCGTTATAACATGAAGCAGTGGTAGAGTAGGTTGAACAAACTTTTCTCGTGTCTGTTGTCCCAATGGCACAATGCGGATCTTTACGCAATGATTCACTTTTTTGGTTGTTTGTCCCATAAGCAGTTGCAGTTCCGTCTGGAAAGGAAAATCTTTGCGGAGTTGACGGGACATTTAGGTAATAAAGGGCTTCTTCTTTATATTAGGTTCAACTTATTTAACTAATTAACAAACAAATAAAATATGGATATTCAATATTTATGCTTTCATTCCCATCAGGAAAACAAGGAATTATGCTTTTCCGGAAGGATTTAACTAACTGACAAGTGCTCCTTTTGGGCGCATATCGAACAACAATGATTCGTCATTTATGTACTTCATTTCGGGATTAAAATGTTTAGCATTCCTACACATAACTCTACTCGTATTCTTGTATTGATGGATCACGCGCATTTTATTTGAATGGTAGGCTATAATTTATTTTATATAAACCTTACATCACTAGTCAATCATGCAAACGTGAATTTATTTCCAAATCTTATACGCACACGCACGGTCTTTTAATGCTTTAGTGTATTCTTCAGCTTATATCTAATAAAAATTTATCATTTTTTTCTTAGAATAAAAAATGTACGTTTATTTTTTAACAGGCAAACCCAATAGATAGATATACTTATGTTACCATTTAAATGGTTGGAAGCTTCATTCCTTATTCCATTTTCTGAACCAATATCAAGTGTATTAAATAATATTTTTATAAAAAAAAAATTTATTATACTCAATATATATATAAAATAAATATGACGTTTTCAAAATGCCTTAAATGTGGCACAATGAATACCAAAGATATAATGCCACATAACTTTGAATATTTATGGATTCGCTACATTTTATTGTATTTTATTCGTCCCAAAATTATTGCTCACGTTGCTATATCACAAAATTTAGGATTGTTAATGGATTAAATTTTAATCTAAATTCTATCTGAATTTGGTTTGAATTTTAAAATTTTTAATTAATTAAAATATTTAATATATTAAATTCAATTATAAGTATCTGTAATCCGAAATAAGTAGATCAAATATGAAATTAACAATTCAATCCATTAAAAATTCAAATTCAAACTTTTATAATTTTTTATTAAATTAATAATCTTATATATAATACTAGCATGTGCGGGGTGATGCATTGAAAATAATTTTAATATTGAAATGATTTATTTTATAATAATATTTATTTGAATTCATGTGATTAAAAATGAATTTATAATTATTTTTAGTATTTGAAGAAAGAAAATCTATTACTAATTAAATAAAATAATGAAAGATATTATGTTTGAATATAATTTATACTTAAATAAGTTGTAGAATATCAAGATTTGCTAACTCTAACTTTATAAATTATACAAAAATTTTGAAAGTAATAAATTTTTTTAAAAAAATAAATGAAAGAATTATGAAAATAAAAATATAGCAGAATATTTTACTAAATATACGTACATATTTTGATATGATAAATAAGCAAATAATTTTTTTTTAAAATATAAAACCTGTTTGTATGATTTCTTAATAATGTGGAAGCTATAGTTACAATTTTCATAACATTTGAGATTTTTAAATGCTGAATATTTTTTTGTTAAAGTAAAATATATAACTTCTTTGTATTTAATTTATTAAAATAACTATAACACTCTGAATTTTGAATTCCTAAAATATAATAAAATATGAAATCGATAAGTTGATTTAATTAAAAATCTAGAATTAAATGTTTGCAACCGAGGGATTAAATGGGGAATAAGAGACGAACTTGATTGTTTAAAATTACAAAATTTAGGGAGGTCAATGTGAGGGAATTAAAAGTTCAAGGACTTCAAAATAATTAAATTTAGACCTAATTGCCCAAAAATAGAAATATTAGGTCAATGTGTTAAAAATAAAAGTTAGTAGACTAAATCAAAACTCGGGGACCAAACTAAAAGGCAGTTGGGAGTTTAGGGGTCAAGTTGAAGTCAATCAAAAGTCCCGAGATCCAATATGAAGAAGTCGAAAAAGTATTTCTATATATCTCATTAAGGATGAATTTTTATTAAATTCTCAAAATATACCCCCAAACCCACCTCAATGGCGAATTGCTGACAAATGACCATGAAACTCAAAACTGACACTATGGTTGGCTCCCTCTCATCCAGGTAAACAAAGCCGTTCATAGATTGATACAAAACCACTGAATAAACGCCAAAAATTGAGGGTGATGGCGAACGAGCGGTGGAAACGGTGGTTCTACCACTTCCGATGATGGAAACGGCATGGGATATGAGGGGTTTTAGCCAAAAAGTGGTAGGCAGTTTGGCGATGGTTTCCATTTGATGATCCAACGGCTAGTGGCGGAGAATTGAAATTGTTGGCTGATCGTGAAAGGTTAAGGTTTGCGATGGCTTTGTATGGCCTATTGGCCAACGTGCAAGTGTCGAAAGCCAAAATTGATTTGGGGGTTTTGCTTGTCTCAATGAAGTGCACCCAGTGGTGATGGCAACCTCTATCTCCAATAATGGCCCATGGTGACAACTTCTAGGCAGTCAGCATAATTTTGAATTCTAGACTCGTTTAGACTAATTCTGGCTTGAGATTAGAACTCGATTCGATCCAATTTTGGTAAAATTCATATTGAATGCTAAAATTGATTAATTGCTACACTTCATATTCAATGATAATTAAACTAAGATTATTGAAATGCAATTTCACTCAAAATGATAAGTAATTTTGTGAGTATTGAGCAAAATCAATTATAATTCTAAGTTTAGTAAATTAAGAAAGGTTGATTAAAAGATTAATCCTTAGACCGATAATATAGTATATTGTGAATAACATATAGTTAAGCTTAACCTAAAGCTTAAGATATATGAATATTAAAACGAAAATGAATTATCAGACTTGGACTTGATAAACTCATAAAACCCAATTAATTTAGGAACCTGGACTCTTGCTATGTAATTGTAAAATAAGTAAGGTGATGAATGGAGTTTGTTGGAGATAGCTACTTAAGAATTACATCTAGTAACCTATAATTGAACTTGAGTGTTGTGACAACAAATACCTATAGAATATTGGAACCCTAAATAAGACCGCAATGATGTAGATCATATCAATAATTCCTTCATCAATTGATTAGTTAAGGATTACCATATTAAGGATTACCATATTTAATTGTCTTAAGTATTTAAGTATGAAATAAAGATTAATGGAATTATTTCAGAATAACCTTGAGTTTGATTAAAACATTAGCTATATTTATACTTAAGATTTAGAGGATTAATAGGATGATAACTCAAGTTATCTTATGATAGTTTTCAGTTTAACTAGAAAGCTAAGACCTGAGCGACCATACAACTACGAATTCCTCTGCAGTTGCTAGGTGAGTTTATACTCGAAAATATGAGATTTCTTTGCAGAGGAAAGAACATATATACTTGTTATATATCCTGATCGCTTAATTCCTTTCAATCTACATGCTGAGAAATTAACCACACATCACCTTTTACACTAATCATTATTTTTTTTATTATAATTTATGTTATTTTACTTAAAATTTAGCGATTGTGTAGGGAAATTACAAAATAAATTCCAAAAGATATTTTTCAATCATCACCATGTCTACCTTGGAACAAACTTAATGTTGAATTATTTATTACTAGTTTACCATGGCAAATGGGTGTATTAGTTAAAATATGGTTGGACAAGTCACATGATATACATGAATATAGTTAATACCCTTAGGGGTGGACCTTAGGATTGGTTTTGAAAGACGATTAGGTGGAATAGACCGATGGTGATTGATCTTTTAGCTAATACCCATACAAGCAGTACATATAACCTTATCTCATAGCCAGCTGAAGGTAGTTGCCTATAAGCAGGTAGGGCATGCGGCTAGCCATGCTTAACAATTGATTAATTATTTGAGCTGATCACTTGAAAATTGGAGAAATATGGATTTTCATATTTTCAAAAGTGGAAAGACAAGGTAGGAGAACCACCACCAGCTAGATTGTAAAAGTAATTGATATGTTCGATACTTGTGCTTGGAAATTTGAATGTTGGACCAAAAAAGTCAAATGATTATTCAACTGTCATGTCAACCCCTTTGGTCATATTTGAGATTTAAACCTCTGTAAAAAGTCAACTAGTTTTGTGAAGTCTTATCCCTAGTATGGGACGGTGGTGAGATGGATAACTTAAAAATTTAACTAAAAACTTTTCTCACAATTTTTGGACATTTAATGTTTCTATTTATTTCCTATATAATATTTGAAAATTTATCATTCTGCTATTATTGCTAAAATATCTCACTAAGTCATTCGAACTTACATTATTTTGTTATTATTTTCCATTTTTTATCGTAGATAAGAATGAGTGACAAAAATAGACTAACTTAGAAGACACATAAGGTAATGAAGATATTAGAAGTACTAAGTATGATTTATGATATATTAGTTCATAGTTGAACCTCTATTGGATCTCGCTTGTAGAGATTAGATACTTTGAATTTTGAGATGGGTATTTTCTATTATTTAGAAAACTTGTGGTATAGAATGGATAGCACCGCGGATGGGAGCGGTGCTTCCCGATCATGGTGCAACAAAAGTGGTATTGGAACTTAGGTTTGAAAACCAAAGCAACGCTAGGATATGATCCTTGGAATATAAATGGTTTGATTAGTGAAGAGTAAGCTTGATTCTAAGATTTAAATGAGATATAAAAGTTTTGGTTAGTGGAGATTAAGTATAACTCTAGAATTTGACTAGGACATGAATTTTTGGGATAATGTTCGATCTGAAGGGTGTGAAAGGTTATGATTGGGCACCCAATCAATGTATAATCCATTACTCCTAAAGTATCAAGCAAGTGACTTCTTGTATTTAGGAGGACTAATATTCTTGGAGACTTTATTGGGTATGAACTTGTTTGAGAGCGCTCTAATTGGTGCTTGAGTGGATGATCATTTTAGATAGAGCTGAATTACTAAGAAAAAGATCCTTTAGATCAATACTTTGGACATAAGAGTATTTTGTGACCTAAATTACATGGATACTAGGGACGTGGTATGTTGATAACTCAAATCTCCTTAGAATATAGAAAGTAGGATTAAATAGGCTAAGATTGACATGAAATTTGGGATAATGATTGATTTGGAAAGTGTGAAGGGTTATGGTTAGGTGGCCGACTAATGTATAATCCATCACTCCTAAGGTATCGAGCATGTGGCTTCTTATATTTAGGAGGACTAATATTCTTGGAGACTTGTAGTAGGTACAAACTCGTTTGAGAGTACTTTAGTCGGTGCATGAGCTGATGGCTATTTTAGATGGAGTTGAATTGATGAGCAAAAGATCTTTTAGATCAATACTTTGGACATAAGAGTGTCTTGGGACCTAAAGGACATGATCTGGGGAGTTGGTATGTTGATAACTCGAATCTCCTTGGAATATGAACATTCTGATTAAATAGGCCAAATTTGACATGAAAAATTTGGTTAAGATGTGAACTTTTAGGATATTGCTTGATATCAAAAGAGGAAAGAATCGGTACTGAGTTGGCCATCTAGTATCTAATCCACCACTTTTGATATATCAAGCATATTACTTTAGTAACATCTGGTGGAATAAATTATGATGTTAGTGTAATTGTGATAGTGGAACTTGAGAAGCCAATGATCATTTTGGAACAATATATGTTTTGGTTTAGATATATAATTGGGGCTCATAGGGTATAATTGCAACATGGTATTTGAAAGGGAAATAAGAAATATTTTCCATAAGAAAATCTTTTAAGAAAATATGATTGATATGCGTATCTAGTTATGGATTAAATGTTTGAGAAAATTATATCACAAATAGTAAGAAAGCCCATTAGTATGGACACAAGATGAGGGCAAACAAGATAAGAGAAATTGCCTATAACAGTAAAGTTGTAAAGGAAATATTGTGACTTGAGGAGAAATGGATAACGTTTGTTAAAGAATATAGGAGACATCAAAAGTTAGCATTGGAAGCTTAAAGGAAAATATCAGGTAGGGATATAGGAATCAATGAAGAAGGATTTGAAGGGATTAAATCGAAATGATAAGATATAAGTATTGATGCTGGAACCTTGGCAAAATAAATGATGATAAAAGATGCAAACTATTATACGTAATTAATTACCAAAACTAAAAGGATATAAGACCAATTACTAGAAAATAAAGGATAAAGATTCGTATTTGAAAATGAGAAACCTTATGGTCCTTACCTACACCCTTGAGAATGGAAGACTAGAATCATAAGTTATAGAAGTTGAATGATATAAACTCTGAACAAGTATATCCATAATAGCGAACCATTATCGCACATCTATGTATTAGACGTGATTGGGTAAATAATCTTATTGATAATATATCAAATCTAGCTAATTTTCTCACCACAAATTAAAGCAATTGGCTAGCTTAACTGAAAATCTAAATACCTTTAAAATTCAATTATACACACTGATGGAATGGTAAGTATGACTAGTGAATGATAAAATCGGACATATTAAGTATGCTTGACAAAGTCTTCCACATTTTGAGTATCCCGTATCTTTGGGAATGAAATAGCAACTCTGATGTTGATTTAACCATTAATGAGTTTAATAAAGAAAATTTCAGTACTCTTAAGAACTAGATAAACATATATCTATATACATATATATTTTCAGTAGCCGTGTATAAACGTAATTGTGTGCATAGATTTGAATTGTAGGAACTCTATCACATATTCAAATGCCATACACTCTACAACAACATAGCAACTTTAGTACTAATTAGAAATGTCTCGGGTTAAATGAAAAAGACTCCGTAGCTCCAGGATCAGCTTCAAAAGCACAAAATCTTGAGGCGCCAGAAAGTGCAAACATAGATTGATTACAATACAGTGGATAGTTTTCAATTAATTGACTTAACCCATTCAAATACCATAATGCGAAAGCCACAAGAGAAGACATTAGGGAAAAGATAGATAGTGAGGCCACTTTTTCATGACAGTCTCATGAATAGGTTATAAAGCAGGACAATATAGGATAGGGTTTTAGTTATAGCAAAATGATGCCCATGTGGTTTATTCATAAACAAGGTTGGACCAAGTAACTTTAAAAGTATTATAGAAAGACCTTACCAGAAACACCTCATGCAATTTCTTGGGTTTCATTCACCAAAATTTACCAAAGGATTAGCAATCACAACATAAGGACGTTAATTGAAACAAGAGAGAGTCCTTAGAGTATCAAGAAAAGACCAAGTATAACTGAAAAAGACTTATGAGGTAATGATAAGAACTAAATAGGTCTCTTCAAACATGGAATCTAGATGCGTCTTTACATAAACTATCGATCTTAGGTGGAAATTTATAATTACTTTAAGGATGAGAATTGACATCTATTATGATAGGAGTGCCATGAATTAAATTACTTTTATTTAGGTTGACCAACAGTTTTGCAACATTTACAGAATGATGTATAGGATGTTCTGATTTATTGGGTTAGTTTCTAATGATTTGTTAAGGATATCTGATATACTCAGAAGGAAAGAAAGAGCTCTATTGTAGTCACACTTGAAGTCAACAATGCTTATAGGAATACAAACTATATGTTAGCTTAACTAGTTGAGTATCAATTAAGAAAGGGGTATAGTCGAAGGTGTATAAAACCATGGAAAATAATTAAGTGATCTTATAGAGATCAAGGTCATTGTCAATCAAAATAGCTAGGGAATATGTCAAAAATGGAAAACCCATTAGGTTTTCCTAAATTAATGTCAATAGAAAATGTTAGTCTCAATCACTAATCTATTATCTCATACCGAACAATTACCACTTAACCAAACTAACAAGATCAAACACTAAAATGAGGACACTCTAATTGAAAATGTATAGAAAAATGGATGATGGCATCAAGTCCTTACGCCAATTCCATGAATAAATTCTCAAGCAAGGAGGCAGAATATAAAAGTTGATTGTAGGGAATGATACCTTTATGGACTAGTGATAGACATGACTAGACTGGTAGTTCTAAAAATATCATAAAAGACCTTATAGAAAACACCATGGGTATTTGGAATCCATTCACTGAAGTCTATGAGGAGACTGGCAATTGGAACACAAAGATCTTAATTAAAAATATGAAGGAATCCTTTGAGTATTGAGAAAAAACCATGAACTATTGATATTAAGTTGGGAGATAATAATAAGAATCAAACTAATCTATTGAGTGTCAAACTAAAACACCTTGCTCACATAAACTACTTAGCTTATTATAAGGGCTTATAGTTTATTTACGGTTGCCCTAAGTTAAGGATACTTGTAGTTAGAAGTTCGAGGAAAAGATACATTGAAAATTACCTCCTATCTCAAGATATGTGTACCATGAGTTGAAAAGATGTCATTCAAAGTGATGAATGCTCTTATAGTGTTTATTGACATTATATATAGGATATTATGATTTGTTGAGTTAGTTCTGATAATTCTATTAAGGACATTTGTACACTTGGACTTAATGAAAGAGCCATAATTTTGCTTGGTGATGCAAATGTTCATCGAAATACAAATTATGTGCTGAGCCAATGAATTGAATATCAATTGGGAAAAATATTTATTCAAGGGTGTGTAACCTTATAAGAAATATCAAAGTGACCCCACTAAAATTAAGATTTTTAAACAATTAAAAATGGAGATGAGATGTGCTAGAAATACAAAGTTCTTTAGGTTATACATGTTAACATCATAGGTTTATTCAAGATTTTGCTAGGTAATGGATATATTGACTCACTTAAATAAGAAAAATTGGTGATCTTAATACATGGGGAAAGGTATGAAGAGACCCTATGAAATAAAGAAGAAGATTAGCTTGTGCTAGTTGTTATTCCTTTTATAGAATGTACAAAATTGTTCTATGCGTCTATGCTCTCACCAAAAATTGGATTACAGGACGGGACCATAGGTACCCCAAGCAAACTTAAGTCTTGATAGCAAATTTATCTCATTAAGGATATATGACTTGTTGCTTTGAGTTCCCTTACTAAAATAAAATACCCTTCATTAACTAATGAAATCTCTTGGAAAAATATGGATTGTGATAGGTATCTAAGTATAAACATCTGACCAAAAGCATGAGAGGAATAAAATTATATGTTCAAGTTACAAATGTGAAGTTCCTTTTGGAATTGAGATACTACAAAGCACATAATTCCTTGAGATGAGATAGAATTTGATCCTACCAAAGTTGAGGCCACATTGAGTAAAAACGATTGAAGAATATGTCAAGAATAAAAGCATCGTATGATTTATGTCAAATATGACCATTCTAAGTTCGTAGATCTACTGATTGAAATAATTGAAAAGGGGATAATCTTTGAATAAATGAAGATGTGTAAGGAATTTTGAGAATTAAAAAGATAAATTAACCTTGATCCTAGCTTTCCCTTCTTTGGGGAACTTAAGAAAGTATCAACTATGCCCATCCTTGAAATGAATATGAGGTCATGAGGAAATGATCTCACATACCTTGGGAAGATTTGAGACATAAGAACAGATGATCTTGTTAGACATGGGATATGTAAGGCAACCCCAAACACATGAGGAAATATGAAATGCTCAAGTGAGTGTGATTAGATGAAGAAACCCACAATAGTGATTCCTAATAAAAAGGATTTCCAATTTTATACAACAAGTAAGAGTCACTTGAGATAGGAAAAAAAGAATATATGGAATCAATTGGATTAAAGATATAGGAATCCGCAGCAAATTATCCTTGGGAATACTAAGATGGTGAGTGATGACACTACATGACCTTTCATATTTCGAATAGTAATCTTGGGACTAGATTCTCTTAAGGGCAAGAGAGTTGCAACACCCCGAATTTTGAAGTCCTAAAATATAATAAAATGTGAAATCAATAACTTTGGCTAGATTAATTTTGGGTTGGATTTAATTAAAAATCTAGAATTAAATATTTTCGATTTAGGGATTAAATTGGGAATAAGGGAAGGAATTGGTTGTTTAAAATTATAAAATTTAGGGGGTTAATGTGAGTGAATTAAAAGTTGAAAGACTTCAAAATAATTACATTTGAACCTAGTTGCCCAAAAATAGAAATGTCAAGGGTCAATGTGTGAAAATAAAAGTTAGCGAACTAAAATAAAATCAAGGAGCCAAAGTGAAAGACGGTTGGGAGTTTAGGGGTCAACTTGAAGTTGATCAAAAATCCGGGGGTCCAATTGAAGAAGCTGAAAAATATTTCTATATATATATATGTCAATAAGGACAAATTTTTCTTAAATTCTCAAAATATACCCCAAATCTACCATAATGGGGAATCACCGGAAAATGACCATGAAACTCAAAACTGACACCATGGTTAGCTCTCTCTCATCAAGGTAAACAAAACCATACCAAAATTGACCTAAAACCACCAAACAAATTGCCAAAAATTGAGCATGACAATAGATGAGTGGTGCCAATGGCTATTTTGCTACTTTCAACAGTGGAAATGACATGGGCTATAAAGGGTTATGGTTGGAATGAGGTGAACAATTTGGTGGTGGTTTAAATTTGATGTTCTGATAGGTGGTGGCAGGGTGAAGGGTTAAGGTTTGCGATAGCCTTAGGCAACCAATTGGCCAATGTACAAGTGTCATATGCCAAATTTGATTTGGGGGTTTTGTTCGTCCTAATGAGGCATACTTGGTGCAAGTTGCGACCTCCACCTCTAATGGTGGCATGTGGCAGTGGTTTTTAGGCAGTCAATATAGTTTTGACTTCCAGACTCGTTTGGACAAATTCTGGCTTGAGATTGGATGTTGATTAGATCCAATTTAGGTAAATTTCATATTGAATGCTAAATTTGATTTATTTTTATGTTTCTAATTCAATGTTAATTAAATTAAGATTATTCAAATGCAATTTCACTCAAGATGATGAGTGAATTTGTGAGTATTGAACAATTTATAATTCTAAGTTTAGTAAATTAATAAAGGTTGATTAAAAGATTTATCCTTAGACCGATAATATAGTAAATTGTGAATGAAATATAGTTAAGCTTAACCTAAAGCTTAAGTTACATGAATACTAGAATGAAATAAATTATCAGACTTGAAATTGATAAACTCATAAAACCCAATTAATTTAAGAACCTGGACCCTTGCTACGTAATTATAAAATAAGTATGGTGATGAATGGAGTTTGTTGGAGACATTTAATCAATAAATACATCTAGTAAGCTATAATTGAACTTGAGTGTTGTGGCAACAAATATCTATAGAATATTGGAACACAAAATGAGACCACGATAATGTAGATCATAATGATAACCCCTCATCAATTGACTAGTTAAGGACAATCATATTTAATTGTCTTAAGTATTTAAGTATGAAATAGTGATTAGCGAAATTGTATCAAAATAACCTTGAGTTTGATAGAGACGTTAACTGTACTTATACTTAAGATTCAAAGGATTGATAGGATGATAACTCGGGTTATCTTATAATAGTTTTTGATTTGACTAGGAAGTCAGGACTTGAGCGACCATACAACTAGAAATTCCACAGCAGTTGCCAGGTAAGTTTATACTCGATAATATGAGATTTCTTTACTGAGGAAATAACATATATACTTGTTATATATATTGGTTGCATGATTCCTTTCAATCTACCTGTTGAGAAATTCACCACACATCGCCCCTTACACTAATTATTATTTCTGTTTGATTATAATTTATGTTATTTTACTTGAAATTTGGTGATCATGTGGGGAAATTACAAAATGAATTATGAAAGATATTTTCCTATTATCGCCATGTCTAATGCGGAACTAACTTGATGTTGAATTATTAATTACCTATTTATCATGGAAAATTGATGTATTAGTTAAAAAGCTATTGCAAAAGTTACTTGATATTCATGAATATAATTAATACACTTGGGGATGGACCTTGGGATCAATTTCAAAAGATAACCAAGTGGAATGAACCAATATTGATTGATTTTTCAACTGATACCTGTACAAGTTATACATATAACACTATCTCATAGCCAATTGGAAGTAGTTGTCTATGAGTAGGCAAGACATGTGGCTAGCCAAACCTAATAACTGCGTGATTGTTCAAGCTGATCACTTGAAAATTAAAAGAATAAGAATTTTTATGTTTTCAAAAATAGAGTGACAAGGGAGGAAAACCACCAATAGCAAGATTGTAAAAGTAATTGATATGTTTAATACTTTTTCTTTGAAACTCGAAAGTGGCACAAAAAAAAACCAAATGATTGTTCAACTATCATGCGACCCTTTTGGTCATATTTCATATTTGAACTTCTACAAAAAGACAGTAAGTTTTGTGAAGTCTCATCACTATAGAATGGTGGTGAAATAGATCACTTAAAATTTTGATTAAAACATTTTCTCATGATTTCTAGAAATTTTAATGCTTCTACTTATTTCCTATATAATATTTGAAAAATTATCATTTTGCTATTATCACTAAAATATCTCACTAATTCATTCGAACATATATTTTTTTATAGTTATTTTCATTCTTTACCCTAGATAAGAATGAATGACAAAGATAGACTAACCTAGATGACACATAAAGTAATAAAGATGGTAGAAGTACTAAGTGTGATTTATGATATTCCGATTCATAGTTGAACATCTATTGGATATTGCTTGTAGAAATTAGATACTTTAAATTTTGAGAAGGGTATTTTTTGTTATTAAGAAAACTTGTGGTATAGAATAGGTTGCACCTCAAAAAGGAGCAAGTGCCTCTTGATCGAGGCACTACAAAAGTGGTATCAGAGCTTATGTTTGAAAACCTAAACTTTGCTAAGATAATATCCTTGGAGTATGAAAGGTTTGATTAGTGGAAAGTAAGCTTGGTTCTGAGATTTGAATGAGATATGAAAGTTGGGTTAGTAGAGATTTAAGTATAACTTTGGATTTTGACTAGGACATGAATTTTTGGGATAATGTTCAATTCAAATGATGTGAAGGGTTATGGTTGGACAACCAACCAATGTATGATCCGTCACTCCTAAGGTATCTAGCATGTCACTTCTTATATTTAGGAGGAATAATATTCTTAGGGACTTGTATTGGATACGAACTTGTTTGAGAACATACTAATTGGTGCATAAACTGATGACCATTTTTGATAGAGTTGAATTGAAGAGCAAAAGATCTTTTAAATCAATACATTGGACATAAGAGTTTATTGTGACCTAAAGAATATGGATATTGGGGAATTGCTATGTTGATAAATCAAATCTCCTTGGAACAAGGAACGTTGGGATTAAAAGGGCTAGCATTGACATGAAAATCTAGCTAAGATGTGAACTTCTGGGATATTATTTGATATTGAAAGAGGAAAGGATTGGTATTAGGGTGGCCAACTAGTATCTAATCCACCACTTAGGAGGTACAGTGTATATGACTTTAGTAATATTATGGTATATGTGTATTTGTGATAATGGAACTTGAGAAGCCAAGGATCATTTTGGAATAATTTGTGGTTTGGTTTATACATATGATGGAGGCCCATAGGGTGTTGTTGTTTCAAAGAGATCAATACTTCACCAATGAAATTGACTAGCATAATTGCATCATGGTATTTAAGAGGGAGATAAGGAATACTTCCCATAAGGAAATTTTTTAAGAAAATATGACTGATATGTGTATCTAGTTATGGATTAATTCTTTCAGAAAATTAGATCACATATAGTAAGGAAGCTCATTAGTATGAACACAAGATTACGGCAAACAGGTGAGAGAAGTTGCCTATAAGAATGAAGTTGTAAAGGAAACATTGTGACTTTAGGAGAAAGGGATAACATTTGTTAAAGAATACAGAAGACATCAAGAGTTAGCACTGGAAGCTTAAAGGAAAATATTATGTAGGATATAGGAATCAATGAAGAAAGATTTAAAGGGATTAAATGGAAATGATAGGATATAAGGACTACTGTTTGAACCTTGTCGAAATGGATGATGAAGGATGGGGACTAGTATACACTATAATTAATTATCAAAACTAAAAGGATATCAAACCTGTAACTAGAGAATAAAGGATAATGATTCACATTTGGAAAAAAAAAACTTACCCAAACCCTTGACAACGGAAGACGAGAATCCTAAATTATGGAAGTTGAAATAATATAAACTCTAAACAAGTTTATCCATAAAAGCGACCCGCTATCTCACATCTATATATTAGATGCGATTGGGTAAATAATCTTGTTGATAATATATCAAATCTAGCTAGCTTTCTCACCACAAATTAAAACTATTGGTTAGCTTAACTGAAACTCTAAATACCTTTAAAATTTATTTATACACATACTGATGGAGTAGTAAGACTAGTACGTGGATAAAACTAGACGCATTAAGTAAACTCCACAAAGCCTTCCACATTTTGAATATCTTGTATTTTGAGAATGAAATAACGGCTCTTATGCTAATTTAACCATTAATAAGTTTAGTACATAAAATTTCAATACTTAAAAACTAGATGAAAATATATCTATATACATATTTATTTTCAACAACTCGTGTATAAATGTAATTGTGTGCATATATTTGAATTATCGGAACCCGATCACATATTCAAGTACCCTACACTCTACAATAACATAGCAACTTTAGTACTAACTAGAAATGTCTCGTGTTAAATTAAAGAGACTCCATTGCTCCAAGATTAGCTTTGAAAGCCCAGAATCTTGATGCGCTAAAAGATGCAAACATAGATCAATTACACTATAGGGGACAATTGCCAATTAATCAACTCGATCTGATCGAATACCACAATGTGAATGCCATGAGCAGAGACACTTGGGAAAGGATAGATAGCAATGCCACTCTCTCATGACAGTTTCATGAATAGATTTTAAAGCAAGATAATGTAGGATAGGATTTTGGTTGTAGCAAAATGATGCCTATGCAGTTTATTATTAAACAAGGTTAGGCCAAGTAACTTTAAAAGTTTTATAAAAAGACCTTATGGAAAACACCAAGGGGTTGGATTCAAATAAGTAACTCTAAAAGTATTCTAAAAGTAACTCTTCGATTTGGATAAACTTATAATAAACATGCATACTCCAAAGGGTTGAATATTTTCCTATTTCATGGGCAATCTATGTTAGACATGGATGCATATTAGTGGTGCTTATTAGATATCAGGTTTAGTTAAGGCCTGTCAAGAAAATTCACTAGATAGCCGTAGTAGCATATCAGTAGTAGCAAGTTCTCAAGCTTACTATAGTACATATAATTAGTCATTAGACTTGAGAATCTATAGTAATCTTATGTTTAGGTCCTTGTGCTTTAACTTTGCCTCAACCACGTAGTGAGTCATCCAGGATTGAGATTGGGTATGAGCTACTTAAACATAGAGATTTATGAGATTTAAGATGGGATCCATTTCCTCTTTGTTGTGAAGAACAAGTGTATCTCCTATGTATTCTATAATAATCAATTCTAAAAACTCCTTGCACAAAGTAATACAACAATTCAAAAAAGAAATTCTCCAAAGTTGAGATCATAAAGGGGAATTAACTATTGGATGTAGAGAGATAGTTATAGAAACTATTAGGAAACCAACAAATACCTTGCCCTAAGCTTCTTTCAGTAGATAGGAGATAAAAGGACTATATTTGCATGATACGTGTAAGCTATAATGGTTTATCAAAATATAATTCATTCATCCAATTAGTTGGGCTCAATGAGCTTGTTCCTAAACATTGACCATAGAGATTTGGTGCTCTTCAATTAATAGAGATTAATTGAAAGAGTTATTAATTTAAATAAGTTTAAGCTAATACAAAAATTTAATATTCAAAATATCACAATAAGTTGTGAGCTCATGTCCAATAAATGGATAAACCTAATGGGTTACACACAAAAGCCTAACAAAACTCTTATTTGATAAGAGAGATTTTCGAAGGAGTTAGAAAATCATATAGGTAATTTTATCCTAAAGGAGAGAAAATGTTTGGTTAATTTTAATCGGTCATTTTGACTTGATCAATTTAAGCATTAAATTAATCAAAACAATTTCAAGAGTTAAATTAGACCAATTAAATTAAGGTGTTAATTTAATTGGTGCCATATGACAATTAATTAGTCAAGTTAACTTAAGGAGTTGAATTAACTCTTGTTAACTTAAAAAGTTTAGTTAATTAACTTAAGGAGTCAATTTAAATTAATTAAATTGAGTTAATTTAATTAAATTGAAATTTTAAGTTTTGAAGGAAAATCAAATGGAAGAATCCATTTGAATCATGCAAGTGGGCATTTCATTTCATGAGATGCAATGTAAATGCAAATGCACATTAAATCCAAATACAAATACAAGTTGCCAAGTTGGCACACATGCATGGAGAGTGTGAAGGAAGCCTCCAAATGCTTCCATCCTCTCCTATATATACATGTGGTGGGTCACTAGGTGTAGAGATTGAAGCTCTTCCCATTTTCCCTCCAAAAGATGGTCTACTACATGTGTTGAATGACCACATCCTAAATTCACTCCTCCCTCTATCCTTCTCCAAAACCACCACACCTATCATCACTATCATCCTATCTTCTCTAGCAAAGTGAGGTTGATTGAAAGCTAATCCTAGGTGTGTGGACTTAACATTAGAGGTTCAACACTTGGGGAACTTAGAGTTCATTGGTAAATAGATTCTTGGGCCAATTTTGGTGCTTCAATTGAGAGACCTAGGAATTGATTTTTTTCAATGAATTCTAGCCAGAAGCTTGCTATTCCAGTAGTGAAAAAGTGTGTTAGTTGTGCTGATTTTTGGAGCCTTGTAAGGGGAGCAATTGGATCAAGGTGTTGGAGTTTATAGATCTTTCTTTTAAGGAGTCCTTGGAGAGATCGAGTTGATTCCTTTGGTTGCTTTAATCAAAGGTAATTTCATCCTTTTAATCCTAATTTTTGGCATGTAGTTGATCCTTCAGAAGGAGATAATTAGTTTTACTTTACCTCTTTTTAGTTTAATTTTATGGATCCTGCTCTATCTCCCTTTTCCGTAATTGATAATTCTAGGGCAAATGTGAGGCACTAAAAAGCTAAGGGATTAAATTGAAAGCTAAGGAAAAGTTCTGGGGGCTAAAGTGCAATTTGGAAAAAATAGGAAATATAAAAATGAGCCCCTTCATTTACTCAAATTCTCACATGCGGACCCACCACCTCTCTCTTATTCCTATCTCATCGTTGCCAAAAAAGCTACAAACTAAATCAACCATCATGCTTCTCGTGATGAGAAGGTCATGTTGATACCAAATTCACAAAGAAACAGTCAGCAAATTGTCAGGAATTAAGTTCCAAATGGAGCTTCACTATGGTGGTAGTAAGTTGCAGGGTTCCAGCAACTAGAATTTGGAATTGAGTAGTGAATTTAGATGGGCTCAATGAGCGGAGTTTAGCAGTAGTTTCAATTTTGCGATTTGATCACTAGAGGAAGAGAATCGAAGGTTGTAGCACGCAACAGCATTGGTGGCGTAATGATGGTTCTTAGCTTAATTGACTAGTGAGATGACAAGATACCCAAAAATTGATTGAGGGTTTTACTTCTATGCATTGAGACGTACCTCCTAATGGTTGCAAACCTCAACTCCAATGGTAGTAGTAAGCAAATAGCGAACGGCGGCGCTTAGGCGACTTTCAAGGAAAAATGTTGGGAATCTCATTCTTGGCACATGCAAACCAATTTTGGACCTTGAATTGACTCCAAACTTGGGTTAATTTTGTAAAATTCGATTTATCAATTGACTAGTTTCCTAATTTGTTATGATAAAAGATGAGTTTGCTTTGAAAATTTGATTGTTAGCATACCTCTAGACTCAACAAAATACACTCATGTTTATAGACCAAATTTATTGATTATAGCCTAAATCTTGGTTTAAGATTTTAATGAAGAGGCTGAAATATTAGCCCATAATTGATAAGAAGTCAAATTAATTTGGATTAAACTGAATTGAGACATCCAAGAAATCCCATAAATTAACTTAAATCTTTGAATTAATAAAAAATAGGGTTGAACCTAAATAAGCTTATGAATTCAATATTTTGATCAATAAAGGGAAGGTTAGTTTAAAAAATTGAGCTTAATAAAGCAATAAGGATCACAAAATGAATGTTATGAGTAAAATTTTAATATCAATAAAAAAAATGAAATGTTGGCTCTAATAAGAGATTTAATGGATATTAAAAAATTGACATGGTTAAGAAGTCAAGATGGCAAACCGAGATAAAGTTGGAATTCCAAATAAGTTCACTATAACCTTGGAATGTTCGATTGACTAAAGTTAAAGGTAATTTGACAAATTGAGCTAAGATATCTACTAAAATATATAATAGATCTTGAATCATTGTATGTTAAGTGACTTGAACTCAATTAGTCCAAAAATGTATGATAATATTTAACTTATATGATTTAAACCTATTAGGATAATGGGACCTATAACTACCATTTCATATGATGAAGCAAGGTAATTCGAGTAACCACATTAGAATAAACTTCTCCAAAGTAAGTCATATGGTTTTAAATTAGCAAAAGATTTTGAATTAACTTATAAATGAGATTATTGTTAAGTAAGGCAAGTTATACTTAAGAACAAACACCAGGTAAGGTTTATACTTGATAATATGAGGTTTGTTTCTATAGAAAAAACTTATATAGAGTAAATAAAATATTGTTGCTCAATCATTCTTACGTTGAATTTGAGAAATCTATGCCTTGCTTCATATTGCTTTATTTCTAATAAATTTACCTCTAAACCTCTATTGAGTTTGAGGATCGAATCATATATTTTGCATGACTTCCCTTCTCAAAGGTGTCCCTCAGTACTGTTCAAAAAATGATGATTTATGAATAACAATGTTTGTATCTGTGAGAATTTGGAAAAGTACCCTTTGAATTTGGAATTTTTTTGATGAACTCATCTGAACTAGGTTTTAAGCCTAGTTAACTATAAAATTTTTAATAAGTTTGAATTTATGATTTGGCTAAATTGTTCTCGACCCAATTGCAATATTTGCGATGTCGTATTGAAATAGTCTTGCGGACTTGCCATTATTAATTCTCATTGGTTGTGCAGTTGCTACATTAACTGGTCGATACTGTTTATTTATTTGACTTCCTTGATTCTCCATAAATGGTTTTAGAAATTATCTTGCTTTATATAGTGATTGTGGTATATGTTGTGTTGGCTATTGTGAATTTCATATTTATATATCATATTGTCATACCCTTAAGGACATCCTTGGGGAGTTTGGGGCCCATATAATTGGTTGACAAAACAATCGAGATGACATCGGCCCGTCAGTAGGTGGTCTACCAGCTAGGACCCATTTAGTTTGCGGTCCTAACTTCAAGATAGTAGAAGGTTGGCTATAGCTCGAAGCATAATTGGCTAGAATCAATACTATCGATTCATATTACGATAGTTGGTGAGCTGGCTACTCGCTGAGGGAATATAAGGTAGTATTATGTAGATTTTTGGGAGTCATAAGGTTGGTAAACATAGTTTTTATAAAATACTTTGACCCAACAATTTTATGAATTTGATTAAATTCTTGAATTTTGAAATTTAAGTCTTTTATGAAACACTTTGTACACTTGGTGCTTTAAAACTGATCTTGCCTATGAATTTTGATATTTTCTATGAAATACATTTAAAATTTGAGATGTCTCTTCATTGGTATGGGATGGCATTGAGTCAATTCATTATGTGTTGTATGAGAAGTATTGGTCTCTAGTCATATTTCGTGAATTCCATAAAATCTTGCTCTTCTCTAATATCCTTCTATTTTGTGTTGTGCTTTTAGTTATCCATATTCAGAATGAATGTTTTTCTTATATATGCATATTGAATTCCACTTCATCTAATTCTACCTATACATGTAAATGCTTACCTTGCTGAGTTATTCGAACTCACCCTTTTCATGTTATTCTTTATATTCTTTGCCCCAGATCGAAGAAATAAAAGGCACCCTGAGCTTTAGCTATATTTTGCATAGTGTAAATATTGTTATAAGGATATCTATAAACAGCAAGGACGTGATATGTTATGTTTGTAATGTAAAGATGGCGTCGGTCATTAGGCTATTATCTTTTTCTACCATAAAGTATGATATGTTAGAGTTCCTGATAAAAAGTGTTAATATATTGGTTAAATCAAAAGTCCATGAGCGTTTATGATTTGTTATGGGGACTCGGGTTTTGCTTGTCACTTTCAACATGACTAGATTTAAATTTTGAGTTGCTTGTCATCTTGGATTGTTGGAGATTCGTTCCAATTTTAAGGTTATGAAAATGTATGTGGAGTTAGAATTTTAGAATTTGATTGGAGCATTTTATTCATTTCATATTGTTATGAAATTATTTAAAATGAGAATTTTGGAGGTGCATATTTTATTTTGGGAATTCGATTAGAGTAGCACCTCGATACAAAGAAGGCACCTCCTAGATGGGTGCTACAAAAGTGGTATCAAAGCTTGGGTTTGAAAACCTGACCTATGCAAAGACAGGGTCCTTGGAATATAGAATTTTTGGATTAGTGGAGATTAGGTTTTACTTGAAAACTTTTCTAAGATATGAACTTTTAGGACATTGCCTTATATCTAAGGCTAAGGATTGGTACAATGATGGCCAACCAGTATATAGTCTGTTACTTTGAGATATCACACATAGGACTTTAGTAATGCTTGGTGGAATAATTCTTTGGGATCATGATGTTCAGCGAGCATTTTTGTGATAATAAACCGTGAAAATTGAAAGGTTGTTTGGGATAATAAGTATTTATTACTATATGGGATTGAGATTTAGATGATGAGGTTAATTCAAAATTGGCATTTTAATAATAGAATTGATCTGTAAGACTGCATGGTGGTGTTTGAGAGGGAAATAAGGAAATATTTCTCATAAGAATATCATTTAAGATGATCAATGAATGACGTATATACATGGTTGCGATTCAATTATCGGAAATAATTAGTGTATTGATAGTGGAAGAGCTCATCAGTATGACTATAAGATGCAATGGATGAATGAGAAGGAAAGATTGCTCGTGAGAAATTGGACTTCTAGAAATTATACTATAAATTTGAGGAAAAAGGGAATAATTTTCATAGAAAACAGTAGATAAAAGTAGCTAGTACTTCGGAGACAATCAATTGTGTTTTAACTCGACTAAGGAAAAATTTTATAATCCAACACTATGGGACATGTAGAATAGTTAAAGTATGTAGTTGTATGTATTTGTATGAAGACGAATTTGTTCCGTATATAATCATACATTACAACAAGGTACAATTTTAGTAACAAATAATTTCTTTACCATAACACTAAAATTCATTACCTACACTATTGGCAACAAAATTTTTGTTACTTAAGTTTAGTACCCTAAACACCGTCACAAAAAATCTGGGTAACGAAATTTTTGGCTCATTGCGAATGATGGACTTATGGCAATAAAATGTTTCGTTACAAAAAGTTTCGTATTCGTAACAAAAAAGTATATTAGTTACAATAGATTTTTGTAGTGTAACGAAATATTTAGTTACTAAAATATTGACAATTTTGTTGTATTTTATTTTTTTGTTACCCATGTATAATATAATGATATTATTTATTTAATTAAGTATAGTTACTAATTATTTATGTAACAAAATATTTTGTTATAAATAGTTAAATAATATTTTAATTCAAAAACAAACATTCTGTTATTAATTGAATAAATAACTAAAAATTTCATTACAAAATGTATGTGTGGGCTTCGATTTGGGCTGCTGCGTAGGGGCCCGCCATGCATATGAATCGGCCATTTCACATTGGGCTTTCATGTGCTAGGCCACTACATTCTAAGCTGGATCCTGCCCTGTGCCTACTAGCCCACACCACCAGCCCACATGCAAACGCACAGTAGGGCTACCCAAGCCCACCAGTCCACCCGTAAGCGTGCACCAGGGCTGTTTAGGTGCCAACTAGCCTAGCAATAAGGCTTAGTGCATTGGCCTATCCACAAGCTAATAGCAGATGGGCAGCAAGCTACCCAGTGTCCACCTATCCACAAGCTGGCGCAGTAGGGCCCAATGCCCACCGGCTCACTTGGAAGCAAAACCCTCCCAAATTGCTGTCAGCAGGGGTCGATCTTGTGCGTGCCCACCCACCCAACAAGCACCTAACCATCTTGGTTGCATCTTCCAAATGTTAATATTAGCATTTGCTCAATTACTTATTCGTCTCTTCCATATAGAGCTCTCAAGCAATTTCAAATGTTATCAAGCCAATATTATTTTATTTTTAAAAATAAAATAATAATTTTCATTTGAATAAATAAAATAAGAGTATCAAATTGTAAACTAAAAAAAATAAACAGAAAATATAGAATAATTATATAACATAGCAACATGAAGCAAAGAATTTTTATTATATATATGTATATATAAATTGTTAGGTAAAGGAGTAATATTTTTGTATTGTGAGTTTTGAGTAAAGAAAATATATAATAGTTTATTTCATTAATCAAAATATAATCTATAATATTAACAGACAAGTAGAAATATAGACTAAGTGGGTGTTTGGTTAAGTTTTTACCAAAAGATATTATAAGAATTCTTTAAGCTTATAAAAATATCAGATTTTATCTTTTAAAGTAAACCTTGCAATGAATAAAATAAAAACTTAAATTCATACAGTTTAAATTATTACAGGAGTATATTCAAATTTTAAAATAAGTGAATACCTCTTTACGTTTTGTAGAAGAGCTTATAATATGATACATTTTATTTTAGAAATTTATAAAAAAATATTTATAAAAAATAAGTGGCATTACACACACACACATATATATATATATATATATATATAAATTCTGGACCAAACCCTTTAAAGAAAAAAACAAAGAGCAATCTAATAAGCAAAAGAAACAATATTATTATTTGCAACGATTTAGAAAAATCAGCACAAAGTTTTTCATTCAGGGGAGGTCATACTAACAGCTGCCATTTATTACGAATTCCACGGCAATTTGGATAAATTGTTATTTAACCACCATCAAATTAATATTTTGCTACGGTTGACACAAACAGTTAAAATATATGCCACGATTAACCTATTTTCTTGTGGTGTATATATATACTATACATGTATATAAGTATGAATGAAAAATTATATTATATATATTTATAAATATTAAATATTGTTTAATGCGAAATGAATAAATAGAAAAAATAGATAAAAATAAAAGTAATTTAAATTTTATTGATAAATTTATATATGTATATTATATATGTGAATAACTATAAATAGAAAAAATAAGTATACATATTAGAAAGGAAAAATATAAAATAAAAATTATTTAAAATTTTATAGATAAATTTATATATATAATGAGAATATATGAAATAAAGAGAAATTTTGATTTTTATTATTTGAAAGGTTAACAACTTTTTTTGGTTATTCACTATTTTTTTGTTATTTGCAAAATATAATACGAATATCCAATTATATTTGTACAAAAATTTGAGAATGAACACAATAATTTATTTTTTCTATATTTTATTTTACATTCTAATTTCATACTTATATTTTATCACTAATTCATATTTTAAAATCAACTTTAAGTTTATAATTATTTTATCAATTTACTATAGTTTTAACTTTATATGGGTAATGTCAAACTCTTTTCTTCACTTAATTATTCGATAACTAAGTTATGAGTCAAATTAAAAGGTTTCTATTAACTTATATACTAGTATTGATCTTAACTTTACAATTATTTTATATATTTATTTTGATTTATTTTAATTTTCTTATCTTTAATATCATAATTGTCTTAACTTAATTAATTTTTAATCAAAAATTAAAATTAAATAAGATTGTTTTTAAATTCTTAGTAACAAATATATTATCTAATTCTTTATATTTTAAGATTTAACTTAATATACATATAGTCATTGTCTTAATTTAAAGTAATTTTAAAGTATTATAATTTTAAGTTTTTTTCTAATCAACTTGCATTATTCTCATATATTTTATTTTTTTATGCAACTATATGTTGATTTTTGATTGCATAATATTTTCTTCTTTTTAATAAAATATAAAATAATATTCATGGACTTTTATTTTTGGAATGATATTTTTTTTAACTTCTCTTTGAATAATATTGAAATTTATTGTTCATAACATCATGTGTATGAGATGTCCTTATATGTTTTACGCTTTTAAATATTAAATTTTAAGGTTTTAAATTTAATTTTACTTGATCATTTTTTGAAGTAATATTTAATTTTGCTAATCACTCGATCATTTTTTGTGATATTTTTATTTTTAATTATATTTATAATTTAACAATTAAATTAATATATATAGTAATTTTATAGAATTCATGCATAGTATTGGGATAATGCTAGTAGTACAAATATATATAGATGTATATGTTTTTTCATTGGTTAGTAGTGTAAATATATTCAATAACTTAACCTCATGGACAAAAATGAATTTTACCCGATTTATTTATAAAAATTCCATAAAAATTTGAAATGCCCAATCAACCTTCATTAATTTTTTTTAAAAAATAACAAAAAAATATAAATTTATATAACAAAATCCTCATAAAAAATACAAATTTTATATATCAATATAAATATCATAGAAATATAAATATATATAATATCAATATAACTATATATAATCTCAAATTTAATTTTTTAATTAAACTTCAATTAAAAGATTATTTAATATTTAAAAAATTATTAATAAAATTATTTAAATTTATCTTAAGTAATTTAAATAATATTGAAGTTAAACCCCCATGTTAAAGTTATAAATAAGTCCACGGGTATTTTTGTTTGAAAAATAATTAGAGCAGCTCTGAAGGATATTTTGAATTTTAATATAAATTTTCAATGACATTTACAAATTTGTTAAGGATGCTAACAATTCTTCAAATATTTAATTAAATATGAGAGGATAAAAATAATTTTATTAAACTTATGACTATATTGCTAAGTTTATATTACAATGTCATGAGTACTTCAAAATAATTTAAAATTTCCAACTATATTAAAATTATACAAGTTGATCAATTTCAAAACAATTAGCATTAATTAACTATAGAAAATTTTCAACAAATGCATGTTCAAATTGTCCACATCAATATATTATTAGGAAAAAATATTTTAATTTTTAAAATGAAATTAATTACACATAAAGACTAAATTTTTGTTTAATTATAAACAATTTTTCTAAAATCTTTTTGTTCAAAAACAATGTCCTATTAAATAATAACAAAGAATAGAACTAAATCTTTTAACCCCCATAATAATACATCATCATTCATCTTATAATATAAGATAAAATAAATAATTTTTGTATATACTAGTTATACACAAAATGGAGGGAGGAGCAAAAATTTGGTGGAAATCAAAAAATAATAGGGGAATTCATTTTTGGAGGAAAACTTATATTTTTAAGAAACTATAATATGCAGATCAACTAATTCTTAAGAACAACTTGTTTAGGTCCATGAAAGTTAATAATCATTATATTTAATAATATACTTTAAGTTAATACTTTTTTATACTATATTAGACCACGAAAGTTATCTTTATTTTAACAATTTACATAGTAAAGCATAGACACAATTAATATAAGGATATCTATAAGTTATAAAAATCTTTAACTAGCCAATACAATGATTAAAAAATAAAATATAATATTAACAGGCCTAACTTCAGGGACCGCTTTTTTTTTCATTAATTATTATGATAAACTAGATTTCTTTCTTTTTCCTTTTCTATTCAGGTATGTAACCTTTAACTATTTATTTTAAGGAACTTTTAAACTTTTTCTAAAAGAATATTGTAATAAATTATAATAAAAAATTAAATTCTTAAGCACCAAAATTTGTAAGTCCAAATTTATGTTATTTACCTACTTTAACTATAAAAGAAAGTCATTTAATAATTTAAAAAATTGTATGTCAATTCATCATATAATCTAAGATAAAAGAAATCAAGTTTGCTATAAACTTTTTATACAAAAAAATAAATAAATAAATAAAGGGGCTAAAAATTAGAGGAATCGAAAAAATGAAGAAAATTCATTCTTATTAGTGAGAATCAAAATTTTGGAAGAAATCAAGTTAAATTATTATATCAAACTAATAATAAAAACAATTCTTAACATTTTTTATGGGCCAAATTTTGGAAGGAATACAAAGTTGGAGGGAAACAAAATTGCATTGCCATCCAAATTCATTAAATAAATTTATACATATGTATAAAATAAGAATATATGAAATAATGTTAAATAATGATAAATTTATATATGTATAAAACGAGAAATATATGATAAATTTTCTTTAAAATTTATTGAAATTTATATATATGTATATAAGTATGAGAAATGAGAAGTAATGATATATTTATATATGCATAAAATGAGAAATATGTGATGAATATTCTTTAAATTTTATTGAAATTTATATATATATATATATATGTACATATATAATGTTTATGTAATAAATATGGATAAAAAAAATATATTATATATTTTTATAAATATTAAAATATTATTTAATTCAAAGTGAATAAATAGAAATAAATAGATAAAAATAATAATAATTTAAATTTTATTGATAAATTAATATATATGTATATTATATATATGTGAATAAGTATAAATAGAATAGCTAAAAATTTGTTTTGGAGAGTTTTGGTATCTTTGCAGTTAAAAATTTCTGAACAATTACATATTTACCTATTAAAAAATTAAATTAAATAAAAAAGTAAAAAAAATAAGTCATATGAAATATAAGTATAACAATAACAAATAAATACATAAAAAATAAAAATATATAAAAATAAAACTATAAATGCACATATAGGTAAAATTGTAATTTTTGTTCTGTAACTTTACTCCATTTGGTTTTTGATCTTATAAATTGCTTAATTACAATTTTAGTCTTATAAGTACCAAAAAATATCATTTTTAGTCCTTTTTTTGCTGGGATCGGCAAAAGTTGCAGGAAAAGTTAATGTGGCTCATTGGACGCATGCCCATTGGAATGTTTGCCTTGTTGGCAGTTGAAATGACTTGATTAATTAAAAAAATAACAAAAATGCCAAACAGATATATAATAAAATATATATAATATTTATCATATATCATGAATATGATATATATTTATATATACACATATATCTAAATATATACATTTATCTAAATATATGTATTTATATATACATAAATATACATATGGTTATATATAATAAAATATATATGACATATATTTATGATATTTATCATATATCATGTATATGATATATATTTATATATACACATATATTTGAATATATATATATATATATATATTTATCTAAATATATGTATTTATATACACATACATATATATATTTTATATATAGGCCCCTACCCCCTCCCCCAGAGCCCACAACCCTGCACTCCCAGCAGCCCGCCAAGCTGCCATGGCCGTGAGCCAGGCGGCTGGCAAGCTCGCCTGGATCTAGCCATGAGGCCGGCCATGGCTAGGGGCTACCTAGCCAAGCGGCCATGGTGGCTGGTCAGGGTGGGGGGATTTTTCTTTTTCTTTTTAATTTTCATTTTTAATTTATTTTTTAAATTTAAATTTAAATTTAATTTAAATTATTTTAACAAAGTGATTTTTATTTTTAATTAGTAAATAATTATAAATTGTATATAATTATTTATGTATATATATATATATGTGTGTGTGTGTGTGTGTATATTTTTAAATTCAAAATTGTGCCAACTAAGCAAGTTAAAAGAATATTATTAATTTGGTAGATTAAATTTTTTTATTTTTTTATTAGTAAATAAATATAAATATATATGTACATTTTTAAATTCAAAGTTGTGCCAACTAATCGAGTTCTTAGTTAAAAGAATATTATTAATATAGTAGATTAATTATTTTTATTTTTTAATTAGTAAATAATTATAAATTATATATAAATATACATTTGTATAAATATCTATCCATATATATATATGTATATTTTTAAATTCAAAGTTGTGCGAACCAAGCGAGTTAAAAGAATATTGTTAATATGGTAGATTAAATTTTTTATTTTTTAATTAATAAATACTTATAGATTATATATAAATATATATATGTATATATGTTTGTTTATATCTTAGGGGAAATTATTTTTTCTGTAAAAGTCAAATCAATATTTTTTATTAATTTTTTCGATAAAAATAGAATTGAGTTATTATAATAAAATATATAATATATATAATATGTATGTATATATTGAAATATGGGGAAGTTTTGGGGATAATGAGGAATAGTGGAGGGTATTTTGGGGAAAAAAGTTTGTGTGTTGGAGGAAAAATAATGATATGCAATATATAAATATATATAAAATAAATTATATATATGTGTTTGTATATATATAAATTATATAATATATTTGGAATTACCCAAAAAAATAAAAGACATGTATGTTGCCAACTAAGTAAGAAAAAAACAAAAAAATGCCTACTAGGTAACCCAATGTGGCAAAAAACTCCAAGCTACCACACGCCCAGCGAGCCATGTCAGCTTTCTAGCGACCTTGGCCGTCTCCGGCAAAAAAATGACAAAAAATGATAATTTTTTAATACTTATAATAGGACTAGGATTGCAATTTTGCTTGCACATATACATATTAATATATAGATATATACACATATACATACATATGTAAAATGAACCTAGCACCCCATCAATGGGGCAATTAAGCCTTCTATTGGGTTAGGTGTGGCTGGTTTTTATTTTTATTTTACTTTTTTTTT
>JACGDI010005456.1:171117-204208 GCA_014898725.1 Jacaranda copaia | reverse complement strand
TTAATTATAAAATTTGTTAAACCGATTAATAGTTTGACATGTAGATCTAAGTAGGTTCAAATAAAGAGTAATTTTGTCTTTTATTTTTTAGATATTAAATTTTATGTTTAATTTTTAACCATGGTGAAGGGTGACATGGACGTATAGGGAGGTGCCAATTTTTGGAGGAAATTTTTAATTGTGATTACATGTGATATTAATAACTAAAATATTTTTTACACTTTAAATTAAATTAATTTATGGAGGGAACAAAAATTTGAAGGAAGAAACTTTGGAGCAAGTTTGGAGGGAATACATTTTTAGAGGGCAACAAATTTTAGGAGAGATTTTATTTAATTGTAATTTAAAATTAGTTAAAAAAAAAGTATTTGTTACCATTTTCATATAACAAAATTTTGGAGGGAAAAAATTTTTAGAAGATAAATTATTAACTGTAGTAACAAATATATTTGTTATTATAAAACTTAATTGTAACAAATTTGTTAACGTAACAAAAAAGTAGAAACTTTTGTTACAAATATGTCTTCTTGAAAGGTGGAAAAAATTATTTGTGACAATACTTCAAGTTTCGTAATAATTTTCTTTTTACTTACAAAAGAATAAAAATTTTGGGTAAGAAATATTTATTAAAAGTAACAAATATTTTTTTTGGTTACCTAAGATAAGTGCTTTGGTAACAAAATTCTAGTCTCATTACAAAAAATCATGATTTTGTAACAAACTTTTACTTCGTTACCAAAATTTTTGTTACAAGAAGTGCAATTTGTTATAGTGATATGAGGAATGCAATGCAATGCAATGTTTTGATGATAATATTGGACTTAGTTAACCTTATTCGTCCATAATTAGATGAATAATGAGTTTAACAAAGATATTATATAAACCCATGTACAAGTTGACATGAACTCACTTGCAAATGTTACTTTGGCATAATTATATTTCTATTTCATAAAATGCTTGTACTCAATGTACTTGATATATTATGAAAAGAACTAATTAGAAGTTTGAGTGTTAATAGAATTTTCTATTAAATGCTACAAATTTCACATAATTAGTAGGACTTGAAGATTTTATACACTAAATGACATCACAGGAACAACCTTACCCATTTTTCTTATCATGGTCTGTTCAAGGTTGTAGAGGACAACCACTCGTTAATCGAGTTGAAGCATAAGATGGTCAAATGGAAAATATTTTTGACCAAGGATATCTTATATAAGGAAAGAATAATGCCAAACCCACCAATAAACTAAGGGATCGGAGGATAAGCTGTAGAGCAGATGTTCACCATGTGGTAGCAATTCATACAATTCTATCGATAGCAAAGTTAAGTTGGTAGTTCTTGACGTACTAAAGACTTTGCTCCAGATCGAACACTAGAACGATTCCTTAAACACAACCCCTATGGTTTATGGTTTAACTAGATAATCCGAAGGCAGAAGCATAGGTCGAGTAGATTAATAAAATTTTTCAATCACTAAATTATCCAAAAGAATAGAAAGTTAGACATGCCACTTTTCTTTTGGGAGAGGATGTCTATCATTGGTGGAGGTTACTGGACCAACAATGGAATCAAAAGAACACCCCATACATGGGATAACTTTAAAGGTAACGAATAAGTTTGTACCTGAAATTGTAAAAAATACTTAGGAGTAGGAGTTTGTAGAGCTTCCCAAGGATCTATGTTGGTGTGCTAGTATGAGGCCAAATTCAATCGCTTAATCTGGTATGCACCTCACATATTAGGTAATGAGGAATGCTAAACAAGGAAATTTGTTGAATGGCTAAAGCCTGAGTTGCAGAGAATTCTTATAGCTTGTGAATTGCCCGCTTATAGCAGGGCTATGAATAAAGCTATACAGGTAGAATCAGAACTTAAGGAACTACATAAAATTGTAGAAAAGATTAAGCGGGGGAAGACTATTGGGTCCACAAATCAAAGTGGAGAAAAAAGTGACTTTGGGAGGAAATAATAGAGGATTCATGGTAAGGCATCAATTGACCATCTCTCTCAATGGAAATAATCCTCATCCATCCAAACCAAACTTAGTAGAAGCTTGTGGATTTTGTGGTAACACCAGTCATAGTCAATCTACATGTTGGAAAAAGCATAAAAAATACATGCAATGTGGCAATGACCAACATTATGTAAAAGCTTGTCCTAGGAGCAGAAAATTCACCTCCCATATTCAAAGCAAGAAAGGGAAACAAGTTATAGAGTCTAATCAAAGACAAAGGGACCTAACTTGCGCTAGTACCCTTTCTAGGAGAGATGTACTAGTCTAAGGTATGATTTACGTTTATAATATTTTTGGAGAAACTATATGTGATTCAAATACTCCTCATTCTCTTACATTAATTTATCTATTTCACCTTGAAGTTAAGTTAGATTTTGAACCTAGGCCTTAATTAAACCCTTATAGACATGGAAGTAATAACTGACATTGTGAGAAAGAATTTCCCCAGTCAGATTAAAGAAACTTTAGTGCCAAACTTTAGAAGAAATATACTATGTCAATACCTCTTATAAACATTCGTGCCCTTCTAAGTTTTCTTGAATGTCAGAAAAGAATCTGGAGACCTATTCTTTTAAGGGAAGAGGATTGCAATACCCTTAACCGTAGGAGTACAATTGTCATTAGATTTTAATTAAATTAACCAATTGAATTGGAATATTAATATTTTATAATAATAATAGTAATAACAAAATCAACTTACGCTTTGGTAAATTGTACTTAAATTGATTAGGGCCTTAGTGTGTTGATGAAAAATTATAATGATAAAAAATTAACAAAATATGGATGCAGTTGCAAATTTGAAACTAAATGAGGGCCAGTGTATAAAAGAAGGAAAGTGTGAGGGGCCAATTGAGAATTCTGAGGCAAATTTGACGTACTAAAAAGCTGAGGGACTAAACTAAAAGCTCAGGAAAAATTGTAGGGGCTAAAGTGCAATTTGGAGGCAATAGGACCCTCTATTTATTCAAGTTCTTACATATGAACTCAACCACCTCTCTCCCACAACCACCTTATCATTTCTAGAAAAACTACAAACTAAATGGACCATCACGCTCCTTGTGATGAGAGGGTCACATTGACACCAAATTCGCAAAGAAACAACTAGCAAATCATCAGGAATTAAGCTCAAAACAAAGCTTCAAGATGGTAATGGCAGGTTATAAAGTTTCAGTGATTGGAACTTAGAGTGGAGTAGTGGGTTTTAATAGGCTCGATGAGAGAAATTTAGTAGTGGTTTCAATTTCGCTATTCGATCACCAGATGAGGAGAATCGAAGGTGGTGGTGTGCAATGACATTGGTGGTGCTATGGCGATTCTTAGCTTAATTAACCGGTGGGACAGTGAGATACCTAAAAATTGATTGAGGGTTTGCTTTTATGTAACAAGGTGCACTTGTTGGTGGTGGTAGATCTCAACTTAGGCACAGTAGATGGCAGCATTCTGATCGCTTTCAAGGCAAAAACTTGGGAATCTCATTCCAGGCACATGTAGACCAATTTTGGACCTTAAATTGACTCCAAACTTAGGTTAACTTGGTAATTTTTGATTTATCGATTGACTAGTTTCCCAATCTGTTACGACAAAGCATTAATTTGTTTGAAATTTCGATTGTTAGCATACCTCTAGATTAAATAAAATCTGCTCATGCTTCATGAACCAAATTTATTGATTATGGACTAAATATTGGCTTAAGATTTTAATGATGAGAATGAAATATTAGTCCAGAATTGATAATAAGTCTAATTAATTTGGATTAAACCGAATTGAGACATCTAATAAATCTTATAAATTAAGTCTTTTACTTAATGCAAAATAGGGTACAACCTAAATAAGTTTATGAATTTAATATTTTGATCGATAAAGGGAAGGTTAATTTCAAATATTGAGTTAATAAGGCAATAAGGATCACAAAATGAATGTAATGAATGAAACTTTAATATCAATAATAAAAATGAAATGTTTGCTTTGATAAGAGATTTAATTGATATTAATTGGATCTGATTGACATGTTTAGAAAGTCAAGACGATAAACTGAGACAAAGTTGGAACTCCAAATAAGATCGTTATAACCTTGGAATGTTCGATTAACTAAAGTTAAAGGCAATTAGACAAATTGAGCTAAGGTATCTACTGGAATATATAACAAATCTTAAATCATTGTACGTTAAGAGATTTGAACTCAATCAGTCCAAAATGTACAATAATATATAACTTATATGATTTAAACCTATAAGGATAATGGGACCTATAACTACCATTTCATATGATTGAGCGAGGTAATTCGAGTAACCACATTAGAATAAACTTCTCCAAAATAAGTCATAAGGTTTTAAATTAGCTAAAGATTTTGAATTAACTTATAAATGAGATTATAGTTAAGGTGAGTCCTAGTTAAGAGTACAATTAAGAATTATGAAAAGAAGATAACAGTTATAAAAGATTAGAAAATAAAGTCAATATTATCCCAGTCGCCCTTACATGGAATTTTAGGATAACTAGGTAATGAAGGACTCAGGCAATCGAGCTCACCTATAAAAGCTCCACAACTCAATACCAAAAGGTGAGGTATATACTTAATAACACAAGGTTTATTGATGGGGAAAAAACTTATATACAATAAATACTATATTGCTACTCGGTTGTTCTTACATTGAATTTGAGAAATCTATGCCTTGTTTAATATTGTTTTATTTCTAATAAATTTATCTCTAAACCTCTATTGAGTTTGAGGAACAAATCATATATTCCGTGTGACTTCCTTTCTCAAAGGTGTCCCTAAGTATTGATTAGAAAATTATGTTTTGTTAATAACAATGTCCTTATCTGAGAGAATTTTGAAAAGTATCCTTCGAATTTGGAATTTCTGATGAACTCATCTAAATTGGGTTTAATCTCTTTTAACTATAGAATTTTCAAAAAGTTTGAATTTATGATTTAGCTAATTTGTTCTCATCCCAATCAACACATTTACGATGTCATTTATGAGGCAGTCTTGCCGACTAGCAATTATTGATTCTTATTGGTTGTGAGACTGTCACATTAAGCATTTGTTATGTTGGCTACTAGGAGTTTTGTATTTATATATTATATTATGGTACCCTTGGGAAATGCCATAAGGAAACTTTAGGCCCATAAGGCTAGCTGGCAAGACAATTAGGATAATATTGGGCCATCGGTGGCTGGTCCAACCATGACCTATTTGGTTTGCGATTCTGACTTTAGGATCATTGGAGATTGGCTGTAACTTGAAGCTTGATCGGCGTGGATCAATCCTATCAATTTGTATTATGATTGTTGGTGAGTTGGCCATTTGTCAAAGCGATATTTCTCAAATTTTTAGGAGTCATAAGGTTGGTAAACATCCGACAGTCAGCTTTATGAAATGTTTCAACCCAACAGGTTTCATGAATTTGATTAAATTCCATAATTTTGAAATTAATTCTTTTATGAAACACTTTGTACACTTGTTTTTTAAAACTAATTCTGTCTATGAGTTTTGAGATTTTCTATGAAATACATTTAAAATTTGAGATGTTTCTTTGTGGGTATGGGATAACATTGAGTTAGCTCATTACGTGTTGTATAAAAAGTATTAGTCTATAGTCATATTTTGTGAATTCCATAAAATATTTCTATTCTCTAATATCCATCTATTTTGTGCTATTCTTTTAGTTATCTATGTTCGAAATGAATGTTTTTCTTATACATGTATATATCATTCCATTTCATCTTATTTTGCCTATACATGTAAATGCTTACCTCATTAAGTCATTTGGACTCACACTCTCCATGTTGTTCTTTTTGTTCTTTGCCCTAGATTGAAGAAATAGAAAGCACCCTAAGCTTGGGCTACATTTTGCATAATGTAAATATTGTTATGAGGATATTTATAAATAGTAAAGATGTGATATATATATATATATATGTTATGTTTGTAATGTAAAGGGGGAGTCAATCATTAGGTTAGTATCTTTTTCTACCGTAAAGTGTAATAGGTTAGAGTTCCTGACAAATGATGTTAACGTATGCATTAAATCATGAGCCTCTAAGCGATTTTGATTTGTTAGGGGGACTTGGATTCTACTTATTGTTTTCAGCATGACTAGATTTAAATTTTAAGTTACTTATCATCCTAGGTTGTTGGAGATTCATTTGAATTTTAAGGTTATGGAAATGCATGTGGAGTTTGAATTTTAGGATTTGACTGGAGCATTTTATTCATTTCGTACTGTTATGGAATTATTAAAAATGAGAATTTTGGAGGTGCATATTTTATTTTGGGAATTCGATCAGAGTAGCATCTCAATCCGAAGCAGGCACATCCTAGATGGACACTACAATTCCAATATTTAGATGCACACACATTGAGTTTCCACCAATTGTTAGGATTAGATTAAGTTTCTAGTAGATTTCAACCCACTTAGGTTTAGACGCTCATTTTGGTGGATTTTATCTGTTAGGTTCATTGGCCTAGTGGTCCTTTTATTATTTATTTATTTATTTATGTATTTTATTTGTTTTTAATTTTTTTATCCTTAAAATCTTTTTTTTCCATATCAATTATATATGCTTATTAATATTTAAACGAAGGCTATACTATCTTGATTGATATTAGTGATCTTTAAATATCTAAAAGTTAAATGGTTAATATTAAAAAATTTTTTATAAAATTAAATTGTTCTTGATAACATATTGTATTATAATATATAACTCTCCAAATTAAAGCTATCAGTTATCAAAAGGTAAGTTTTAAAATTATATATAATAGATTAGATTTAAAATTAAAATTTGTATTCAGAATTTAGAGTTTAAAATTTGAAGTTTAAATTAAAAAATAAAATATGATAACTAAAATAAAAAATTTAAATTCGTAATTAAGAATTTAAAAAATAATTTGCCATAAAATTTCAATTTCAATCTTCCGCCCATTTTGAATTACCCGCTTCCTCTCGCCCAACAGGTAAATTTTTCTTTTTCATTACTTTTTGAATTTTTTTAACTTAATGCCGCTGGCGGCAGTCGAAGCTGCTAGCGGAGACCGCAGGGAGGCCAACAAATTTGCTGGCTAGATTTTTTTAATTTTTAATTTTTATTTTGAATTTTCTAGTTTTTTAAATAATTATATATTATTTATTTTAATATTGCAGTTTGGAACTTTTGGGCATTATACTTGTGTATTATTTTAAATTGAGTAAGTAATTTTATTAATTATTATTTTATGAATTATGTTTTGAATTGTGCGCTACATTTCTATTGATTTGTATGTTGTATTATGTTAAGTTATATTGTTGAGAATTACATGTTTGATGGATTTGAATTATGTGTTAACTTTATGTTGAATTATATGTTGGCTTATGTTGAACTGTATGTAGGATTATGTTAGGTTTCTATTTTTGTGAATTACATGTTCAATTAGCGTTTGGACTAAGTGTTGAATTTATGTTGAGTTATGTGTTGGTGTATATTGAATTATATGTTGGACTATATTGAGATTGTATTTTGTGAAATTATATGTTGGATTTGGTTGTGTTAAGCACATTCAAAGAATAAGACGCCTAGGGATTGAAGAGACAAATTGGAATGCTTGCTTGAAGAATGCGGCCAGGATGAGTCAAATACAATTTTTCAATTTTTTTGCCTCATCTTAGAGTAAATCTCAAAATAAAGTTTTAAAACATGTTCAGTTTTGTTATGGATCAACGTAAGTGTTCTTTATCATATAAGTTTGGGAATCAATATTTGATACATTTACTTGAGATCCCGCATTATTCACTTATCGAAAATTTAAATTCTTGTGTATAAGATTTTCATAGCATAAATGACCGCATAATATTTTTTGGCGACTCCATTACAACAATGAAAAGAAAGAAATGAAACCAAATCCCATTATCACTCTCATAGCTAATTGGCTCATAATTGTCTCCTGAAATGCTGAACTTATTTGCAATAAAATATTGGCCGACTAATTATGATGCATCTGGAGATTGAATATACCAAAAACAATATAAAAAACTGCATATTCAACACCAATAATTAACTCAAGGATTATTTAATAAATGTGAACAGAGACCAAATTAATACAGGGTCAGGTAGCTGCCACTGGGGCATGTAAAAGTCCACAGCCAACAGGAGCAGTGTTAAAAGTGTTGAACGTTGTTAAAAAAGGAAGACACGCGAACTGGGAAAGAAAAGAAAATTGAAATATGGGACAATTCAAAAAGAAAATAAAGGATAAGCCGAGTAATATTTGGATCAAGACCTCCCCCCACCCCCAAAAAAAATGAAATAGCAATCAAGGGCATTTTGGTCCCCCTTCCTTAGTCTTCCAGTTGTCGTAGCAAGGGCAAACGGCTTTGTTGCCATAGAAGCCGGGGGGAACGCAGAGGCACTTGTTGCAGCATTTATTGCAGAAGAACAAACAGGGCTTCTGGTACCTTGTCTGCTTGCATCTTCTTGCACATTCTGAAGCGCATTCTGGTAAAATTACAATTATAGACATTAATTCAGGTATACATGTATGTTTCCAATTAACCAGTATAAATAAATATAAACAATGTTTTCAAATGACATATAAGACAAGGGAAATAGCCAGCAATATTATTGGACTTACGGTAACTCTTCAAGCTGCCCGGACCATATCGATTCTGGAATATTAAGTCATAATATCAGAGAAGTAAAAATATTGAAAGTTTATGCAAAGCAGGGAAAATCATCCCCTTAATAGTAGAAACAATTATTCATTACATTTCGAATTCATTTTTCGGAAATAATGATTTTCGTGTCTCTTTCTCTCTTTGTAAATCCATCCGATTTCTTTTTGTAGTACATATTATAATATGCAATAGAAATAGCTGAGTGGGACCTGTAATTTGACGGTATAAGCCTTTCATATAAAATGAAAGAATAAGAAAGCACATAATATGTGTTTTAAATTAAATATATATATATATATATATATGCAATAGAAATAGACACAGGAACAAAACTTACCGCATCGAGGTGGTATTGGCTGGCTATTGCCTGCAAAAGAAAATAAACAAAACTCATCACATATTCTCTCTGAGGTATGCATGACTAATTCAAAAGGAGGTTTAACTTTGGGGTGAAGTTAAATTTTTATAAAATAGGAAGGGCAATTATATTATTTTTAGGGGATAAAATTTTAAATTTTGTAAAAATATATACACAAGTAACATAGCCCTATAAAAAGGGGAATATTCTGTGTACCCGCTCCTTCCTCAATTCGTCCCGATCAACTTTCAACTAGTTAGTTCAGTTGCCGAACTGAAACCTCATAGATATAAAAACATAGAGATGCATATATATATATATATGTGTGTGTGTGTGTGTGTGTGCGTGTGTGCGCGCGCGCGCGCGTGTGTGTGTACAGATATTATTGCATAAATGATCTGCCGGAGGCGAAGGGACTATACGTACCGTGGTTGAGAGTGTGGAGACGGCGATGAATGCGAGAAGCAGTATAAGAGCTGTGAGCTTTGCCATTGCCATGCCACCAAATGAAGTCTGAAGAGAAGGGCACACTGGTTTTTGTCCAAGTGTTGGCGTTGTGGAGTACTCGTGGAGTGCTACTTGCTTATATAGATGTATCCTACTCCTAGTGTTGGACTGCATAGGATTAGAATAGGTTTTCGAGCCTCACAACTTTAATATTAGATTAATAATATATTTTTATATCTACATATCATTAATCATTCTTTCGATCCGTGTTTCTATGCCCTTGAGGTGAGATAAATGTGAGAGGACTTGATTTCATGCTTTGGTGCACACTATGTCGCAATTGAATATATATGTAAAATAAAGGAAAAAGGATTTTTAAGAAACTCAAAATTATTAATTTAGCTAGTATTATGTAGCGTTTGATGGGGTTGATTTAAAACTTTGGTGTTGAGGTTTTAAGTCGCGTTTGATTTTTTTTTAAATAAAACTAAATATTTTTCAAAGATACATATGTTTTCTAAATATTTTTAATCATTGCAAATTATTGCATTGCTATATATTTATATCTTTTAATCATTATTTTAAAAAATATATATTTTTCTACACTATTATGATAACAACGCAAAATAATATAAAAATTTCATGATACTCTTAATTAGACAAAATATTTTATGAAAAATGTATTGAAAGTAATTAAACTGTTTCTCCCAAATATAAAATCAAATATAATTTTAGTTTTCACCCATTTTCCAAATATTTATCCGAAACAGTCTGCCACAGTGCATCATGAATAAAAACAAACGTCCCCCAAAACGTTTGCGGTTAGATTGAAGTTGATTTTTGATTATTTTTATTATGAATGGCTAATTCCATTATCGGCCCAAATCATAGGGTTAAAATTTTCATCTCATTCCTATAAAATTTGCATTATGGCCAAAATCATGATGGTACGGTGTTCGATGAATTTAATTTAAATAGCTGAAATCACTTGTTTTGATATAATTATGAGAAAATTTAGATGGGTTTGATACTGGTTACTATCAAGATTAAGATACTTACAGATCGTTCTACAATGAAATCCTCACATCAATGAAGAAAATCGAAGACATGAAATTTGTGGTGCTTGTGCCCACTCCTTATCAATTGCGTTGACATCCATTGGCACTAAAATTACTTGTGCTTTCTATATTAAAAATTGACATAGAAAGAATAAAGCAAATTAAACTTTAACCACAGCCAAATTTGACTAATTAAGCAATGAATCAAATTAAGGTAACTTGAGTTTTTAGTAAACTAATTAGTTATCATTACATAATGAATATTAGTAATCAATAATTATTGATTAATATTTAAAAAATAATTATTATTATAATCAACTAATAATATTTAAAGTTATACCTAAACTTACATAATTTTAAGACCTTAACTTTATAATAATTTGATTTAGATCCCAATAGCATAAATTAATGTGGAATCATTGATCACATTTTCAAGTGGTACTTTTAATTATGTAATATAAGAAATAATCAATAAATTGTAACCGCGTTGATCCTATTTTCAAGTGGTACTTGTAAGGCAACTCAACTTTTTAGTAAATTAATTAATTATCATTAAATAATGACTATTAATAATCAATCATTATTGATTAGACTTCTAAAAATTATTAATAATAATAATCTATAATAAAGTTATAACTATAAAAACTAAAATGCATATATTGTGAAATTTAAACCCAAAAATACATAATTCTAAAACGTTAACTTTGTTACTTGATTTAGATCTCAGCAGCATAAATTGTGAGGCCATGATCATATTTTCAAGAGTAACTTGCATGTACTTAATGACACTTGGCATTGGATGAATAATTGAGTCACGTGGTTTGGATCTGAGGGCTGTCGATAAATGCATCAGAAAAATATGGCGCGAATTCTGGACTCTACCATCAACAAAGTCACAAACAACCATCATACGCACATGTTCCAGATTTTCTTTTGTTCTTTTCTTAAGACATCATTAATACTAAAATTTCTGGATTTATATATCCAATTATATCTCAAAATCGTAATTGAATCCTTAGATATTTATAGATTTTTTTTATATTTATACATACATCTTAAAAGTTTGATCATATCTGTTCACATTATGTGACGTATTTATCTTATTGGGCCACAAGACACTCAATCTCTTAGATATTTATAGGTTAATGTTTTAATATTTAGTTAATGCTGATGGCCGATGATTCAACTTAACTGTGATACTTTTGTTAGTACAAATAGATAATTTTTTATAAATAAATTGTATTATATATGTATATAGAAAATATTTAAATAGTACAAATGTAACATTAAAATTTTCAAAAAATAAATGTATAATAATTTAACTTCTTGTCACCGTACAATAATAATAATAATAATAATAATAATAATAATAATAATAAGAAGGTAATGCAGTTGATCGAGATGTATAGCAATACATTGCAATAACCTAGAATACAAAAAATGAGTTCAATTATTGGCTGGATAAAAGCAAGAGGCGGAAGGCATGTGCGCCCATCCGAGTCAAGCACATGACCGAAGATGCGCCCGTCAGAAGACAACCCTCCGTAAGCTGCGGCTGCAATCCTTCCCCCTAATTGTCTTCTTCAACACATGCCTTTGTTTATTGAGCATCGATGATCGGTCATATATATATTTGGTTCACATGTACGTACCTATTAGATCACATACTTACACCCATTAATTGTATGACTATAATTTGTCACAAATTAAATCTGCATGTCTACTAAGCAAGTTCTATGCAATTAAGAATTGTTGCAAGATCGTCTTGAATCACTTTTAGCTCTTTAAGTGGAATGGTGAAAGTCAAAGAGGTCGGAACTATTGATTGGTACAAACCTAAAACTAAAATGATGTTAGGGTTGTTAGATAGCTTAAGGGAAAACCTTCTAATTCTTAAATCTGTAATATAAAAAGTCGAAAGATGGGTTGTTAGTAACTAAAGTATAACAAGATGGCAATAAATTAATGAATATATTTTACATTACATGTTGGAAGTATTTATATGGTCCTATTTAAATGGACCTGTGTGACCCATCTTAAGTGTAGGATGCCACCATGTGTCTACAATTTTCGTTGAGGTTTGGTCCAATTTCGAAATAAATTGAGTTCAATTTGATAAAAAAAAAATATGAATTTTAAAGTGTTTAAACAATCTTAATATAATGTGGGGCAATTTTAGTGCTCCTTGCCTTCTAATTTTTCAATATCACTATGTTTACAAATATGGAACGCTTCACACAGCTTCTATTTTAGGCCAACTGTTTGGGCACGGTTCAGTTTGTATATTTTGAAGAAACATTGTCATATAAATGTTATAAAACATAAACATTTATTTAGAGATAGTTATGTTTATTGAATATGTAAAGTTTGAACATAGATAAAGCAAATATTTTTTTGGGTCTATCAAGTGTCATTAGGCATTTGAAAATAGTAAGCTTGAAGAATGAAAATCTTTATTCCACCAATTCAGTTCAACTCTTGACAAACTACACACATAGTGTGGGATACTCAAGTTTTATTGGGTTGTGCACATTAGAGATAAGTGCAAGTCTCGTAGGTTGCGGGCTTACAATCACATTCGCACAGTTGAGTTCTTCAATAGTACTCTGCAACACAATACCCTAGTCATTAGTTATGAATTTGCTCAATCTTTATTATTTCAATATAGCATTTAATTGCTTATCAGGATAGGATAAAATATTTCTAAAGTGCTATTCAATCACTCAAACAATTTATTTTCACCCAACCTTCATATTGGGATCTCCAATAAAAAAGGTTGGATTGCCATTGTCAGTGATTAATTTGTGAACTTTACTTTCATCCCCTTAAAAATTTCTTGAACTTGCCTCCTCTTAAGCTCCTTTATTAAAATAATTCAATTATTAATGGATACATTATTGTTTTCTATCTCAAACGTAGATGTCTCTTTTTTGTATGGAAATTCCTATACTTGGACTTTTTTTATAGCTATTCAGCTATCACACTAGTATTAAGTGTGCCATTCTAGCTTTCATGGATAGCCAGGCATTTTTTTTGGAAAATCTCCAATACACCATTGCTCCATCAAATGTAAAAACATAATTGATGACGGCTTTAACTTCAACTGAATCAAAAACGCAAGCAATATCACTCTTCCTTCTTGAATAGCAGAATACTCAAAATAACATCATTCTATCCTTCTGAAATAGTAGGATACTCAGTTCATGTAATACAATTCTTTTTATCTTTATCTTAACACCCTCTCTAAAGTATTCCAATTTCTAGTTTATTAAAGTACACACTAAGTCTCCCAACATCTTTTGAGTTATTCAGTTTGGTGAAAATTTGACAAATACATTAAGTCTCACAAAATATGGGAGTATTTTTAATTTAGCAATCAGATACCATGATTTTTCAAGATTTGGTAGAAGGATTGTAACTTTTATTAGTTTACAATAAAATTTAATAAACTAATTTAAAATCTTTTCCGCACAATTTGGTTGAATAAATGTAATTCATCTTGTGTTATAATCACATCCATTTTCAAAATAAATCAGTTGTTTATTCATATCAAAGTTCTTGACTAATAGAAACTTAGCTTTAATGAATAAACTTGTATTAATACCAAATTATCAAAATATCATTCATAAATAGGCATAAAATACACAACCAAACTGTCTTACTCTGCACTTTTTCAAAAGCATTGATCACAAATGGTTTGATATAATATACACATTTAATATTTTTTTGGGTAAATTGAATTTTTGGTCCCACAACTTAGGCCGTTTTGTTTTGGTCCCATTCTTTTGCACATTTTCACATTGCATCCTCCAAGTTGAATTTTTTCTCAATTTAAGGACTAAAAGGGGGTTTCATTAGAGACTTGCCACTCACGTGGCCATTTGGGTGACAAGTTGGACAAAAATCTCTACGTCTAGACTCACATTTAACCAAAAACACAAACTTTGCTATGGAGAAAAAGAAAGAAAACCCTATTGCCAAAGAACCCTGGCCCCCAAATTGTGCAATCAAGCTTTGTTCTTGAAGAATCAAAGATTATTATTCACAAAAATTGAAGTTTGAAGTTAAGGATTAAGGAAATTATGGCTTGATTTGGAAATGGCGTTATGGGACCTAAAATATAAGGGTGATCCAAATTTGAAGCATGGTAATATTGGTTACGTCCATGTTTTCTTTTTTTGAATTTATGCTATTCTTCTTGTTATACTCTAGATTTTTGTACTTTTGAGTTAAATTTTCATACATGTGTGTGCAGTATGTGGGGTCTAGGGTTTTTGGTACTCCAGATGTTATGGAGATTTGTGTTGCTAATGGCCCATGCTTTTATTTTTCTTCGTTGTCATTGTCCATACATGCTGTTTTTATTATGCTTGTATATTATTATTTCTCAAATTCCGTCTCGCATGATAGGGATGGGTGGTCCCATAGTTTATTCAAATTGTGGACCTTTACATTAATAATTGTATTAATTTGTTTCTATATTTTATTTTTTTTGTTGGTTTTTCAAGTGTTGTTTCTTTATTAAATGCAATTGACATAGTAGCTTTTTTTTTTCTCTGTCTTCATTTAAGATGATATTGCTCCTTTTGTCACTATAAAGTTGGTGGGCAGTTTAATAATATACCTACTGAGTATATTAGGGAAAGTATTAGTTTGTTTGACTATGTGGATTTAAATATGATAATTGTTGCTTATATGGATAAATTATGTGAACAATTGAGATACTGGGGTATGAAAATATATTATATGTTGGGTGAGCAGGGGTTTAAGTTGCTATGTACTGGGGATAAGTTATTATAGTTATGCCTAGTTCACTTCTTTGACAAGCTAGTTGAAATTTATCTAGATACGACCATGGTAGATGGCATTGGTACACAGGTTGGCTCATAAGAAAGGGGTGATGGCAATAATCTAAATGAGGGTGAAGAACATATTAGGGGTAATCACAGTAGCTCTTTTGAGTTTGAAAAGTACAATGATAGTGATTATGACATTAGTAGTTAAGAGGAGAATAGGGCAAAAGATGATGACATATATCATGAACATGTAAATGAGGTACAGAGTGGGCTGGGGATAATGATGGGGAAAATGCAATAGGCACATAACAATCTTCTGAGGGAGATGAGGCAGAGAACATAGGGTCTAATGGTGAAGACTTTGACAATTACATAGGCTCTGATGTTGAGAATGGGTCTAAATACCTTATTTTTAGTGTTGTTGATACTTATGATCCTAAATTTCAGCTTAGCATGATGTTCTCAAATAAAAATGAATTTAGGATAGCTGTCTACTCTCATGTAATTAAAACAAAGAGAAGTATTAAGGTTGTAGAAAATGACAAAAGGAGAATTTCTGCGAAGTATGCAACTGAAAGGTGTTTATGGAGAATTCATGCTTTTAAAATTGGGAATGAGTCAACATTTCAAATAAGAGAGTACTAATCCAAACATAAATGTGCAATAACATTTAATGTTAAGAACATGAAGTCTTCTTGGCTGTCATCCAAGTATGTGAGCTTCTTTATGTTTGACACTAAAAGAAATGTGAAGGGCTTCAGAAATGATGTCATAAAAGATATTAGGGTCCATGTGTCAAAAAATCAAGCTTATAGGGCTAGTAGTATGGCACTTTAATCAACTGAAGGTGGGGTTGAGGAGCTATATGCTTTATTATGGGATTATGCTAAGGAACTGAGAAGAAGCAATCCTAGTTCTACTGTTGGTCTTGCATTAGCTAAGAGTGATGGAAATGATGGTGGTAGGAGGTTTGCAAACTTTATGTATACTTAAAAGCTTTGAAAAGAGGGTTTTTATTTGGTTGTAGGCCACTAATAGGTGTTGATGGTTGTCATCTTAAAGGGCGACACGAGCAAGTTCTCTTGACTCCAGTTAGGATTGATCCCAATAACAATTCATTTCCAATAGCTTATGCAGTTGTGAGTAAGGAGAACAAAGAAACATGGGAGTAGTTTTTATTATTGTTAAGAGTACATTTGAATATTATGAGGGAGTATGAGTTTACTTTTATGTCAGTCAAGTAAAAAGGGCTACTTTTTGCTTTTGAATTTGTGTTGCCAGCATGTATGAATAGGTTTTATGTTAGACATTTAAATAGTAACATGAAAAGGGTGGGTTTCAGGGGATTCGCTTACAAAAAAGCTCTTTAGAAAGCTACCATGGCTAGTACAATGCTAGATTTTGAAAGAAGAATGAAAGAGATGGGGAAACTTGACAAGAATGCACTTAAATGGTTTTGTGACAAGCACCCTATTGATTGGAGTAGATCACATTTTAATACAATTCCTAAGTGTGACATATTTCTCAATAATATATGTGAATCCTTCAATGCCAACATTCTAAGGGCAAGGGAGAAGCCTATTCTTAAAATGCTAGAAGATATTATAGAGTTGTTGATGACTAAACTTCAAGAGAATAGAGATAGGGCAAGGGTAAAATGGCATGGCAAAATTTTTCCTAAGATAAAAAAAAAAATAGTAGATAAGAACATGGGGAAGGCTGCTGATTGTATACCAATAAAATCTATTGACTTGGTCTATTAGATTTCATATTATAATGGGCCTAAGTTCACTATTGATCTTGGGAAGCATACATATTTTTGTAGAAATGGAATTCCATGCAAGCATGCCATTTCTGCCATCTATAGCCAAATAAAAGACCCTGATGATTGTGTGGATGAGTTTTATTAGGTTGAGACATTTAAAAAGGTTTACGAGCATGCTATTCTCCTAGTTAATGGTTCTGATTTATGAAAGAAAACAACCTTCATCCTCCACTGCCACCAAATCCTATGAGATTTCTAGGTAGACCAACTAGAGCAAGGAGATTAGAGCAAGATGAGCCTACTAATAAGATGAAGAAGTGCATGAAAGGAAAACAAAAGGCATCTACAATGAGAATGCAAAGACAATAACTGATCATCAAGTGTAGATTGTGTGGAAATGTAGCAGGCCATAATAGGAAAGGATGCAAGAAGAAGAAAAATGCAAATACAAGTCAAGTAAGTTCATTAATTTCATTGAGTATATTACCTTTAGTTAACTTAAACTTCATTAACTTGATTTTATGTGTATAGGATCAAGAGAAAGTTGAAGCAAATGTCCATGCTAATCAAGAAGCTAAAAGACATGTCTATGACATTCAAGTGGGTGAAACACAAGAGGATGTCTATGAACAAGACTATGACTATGGAGACAACCACAAATTTCTTTCACCAATAAGTGTTATATTGTAATTTCATCTCTTTTATCATTTTAAACTAATTATATGTAATTTTTGTAGGTTTATGATGAGGCAGCCATAGACAAGGAGGACATTACAAATATGTCATGTTTACAAGCTATAGAAAGTTGTGCTAAGCTTTCCTTGCCACCACATACTCAAGAATCCCAAATTTCTTTGAAGATGACAGTAAGTTTTTTTTATGGCCAAGCTAATTTTATACATGTATTTAACTTTATTATATGAGCAGGTTGGAAAAAAGACAATGAAGAAGCACACTCCTTTCAATCCACTAAAAACAATGCATAGAGTTGACCATACAACATCAATACATTCACCAAATCCAAGTTTGTACCTTGTGAGGACAAAAAGCAAAGCTGTAATAGATTTAGAACCTACTGAGGCTCTTATGAAAACAAGGAGTAAGGTTGCAATGGCTTCACACCCTAATGAAGCTTACACCGGATCATTAGCAGCTCAAACCTTTGACAACAAGGAGTAAGGCTGCACTAGCTTCAAAGCAAGTTAAGGGAGCAGCAACATCAAGTGTAAGCATTAGGCCTCCATCTGCTCCAAAAGTGACCATTAGACCTCCAATTCCATTTTCAAATGATCATCCAAGAGTAGTTGTAGGGACAGTGACTGCTAAAGGCTAGGGTTACAAGGGATTAGTGCCAGTATTTTCAAAAGAAGGCCAAAGATATGTTTCAATGGCCAATTTAAGTACTATTGTTAGAAAAAGAAAAGATGATTGAAACTGATATGTTGAAGCTAAAGAACTGCAGTTGTTTTTTTTAGTTTGATAGTTTGTTGTTTTGTTAGGAACAAGTTATTAGCTTGTTCATAGTACTTGAGAATACTTTGGTATTTTGTTGGTTTAGTTGTACGAAAGTTGGTATTTTTCTATCTCAAGACAACTTATTTTACCATTAAGACCATTTGGTATCAAGGCTTGTTAAGATAGCTCTTTCTTTTTCCATCTATATTAAGATATATATATATATATTGGCATCAATTTGTATCAATTTCTTTCTTTTGGAGTTGAATTGCTATTAAGACAACTTGTGGTTTAGTTGCTTGCCTTTTTGTCAATTACAATATGTGGTTTGCAAAAATAGTGTACATAGGAAACACACAAGTGTATATACCAAATTAGGCTGGAAAAGCAAACATAAATTGCATATATTACATATCGTAAAATTTGCCATACCAAACTACTTAGCAAAGAGCATGCCACACCAAAGTACATAACAAAAACTATCCCACTCCATACACCATTCCATACACAATACATCCAAACCATAAACACCAAAACCTTCCCTAACACCTTTGACAACATAAGAGTAGCCACCCATCTTTTTTTTCAACCAAATAAATAGAAAAACACCACAACCAAGAAACAACTAAAAGATACAACAACAAGGTTTGTCTTCTTTGAAGCTTAGATACTTCTTTTTCCTTTTTATTCAATCTCCTAAGTAATACAGGAATCGCTTTTTTTGCTCTTGCACACATTGGATGGTCTTCCCAAGCAAAAAAGATACACCTATTCCTACCAAGAGCACACCCATGGAACCTCCTACCCGGATTAGCATTTGTCCATGATGTCTTCAATATAGCTAGGTTGCTACAGGAACATGTAAGGGTGCCTTCAACAGAGCTGGACATTTTTCTTCCCTTTTCTACAAATCTACTGCCACTTCCACCAACCTACCGCAACTTGAAGAGCAAAAACTTTTTTCCACTATGCAAATTAAGATTTCATAACTTGAATGGTGGAATAAGGAACAATTTTCTTTATTATGTGAAGAATTTTGAATTTATAGGTCTCAAGACCAACAATTTTCTCTCTAATGTGGAGACTTTCCCTCGAAATTGTCACCAAACGGCCAAGTGAGGGGCATAGGCTTTGCCCTGTTAACTATTTGATGGAAATTCTGTTGAGTCCTTAAATTGAGAAAAAATTCAACTTAAAGGATGTAATGTGAGAAAGTGCAAAAGAATGTGACCAAAATCCAAAACGGCCTAAGTTGTGGGGCAAAAAATGCAATTTACCCATTTTTTTCACTAGAAATATATATATATATATATATTCTTATAACATACAACACTTCTCAACTCCATGTTTGTATTTATGTATCAACAATGCCTAACTATATACTAAATTTTATAAGTAGGATTATTTAAAAAATTAACAAACACTATATAAAGTATTTCTGGTCCTATTTTGTTTTGTTATTTCTAAAATTTTTATTTTATCCAAGCATACCCCCCTTCTAAAATAGTTTAGATTAAATTTATGGCATTCCCAAAGTTCATAATATATAATTAAAATTATTCTATTAACCACTAACCTTGGTACGAAATTACTTACTCTTATAAATACAGTTTTATGATGAGTTAAGCATACTTTCATTTGTCAGTATTTTAACGTGTCATACTAATGGACATTTACATTGTCTTGTACACCAAATAAAAGGAAGATCTATAACTGAACTCTCAAACCTATTTACCATTATAAACCAGATTGACAAGTGCTTGTTTCCATTAGAAAATATTACGAAAGCCAAAAAATCCTCATTAAAAATAAGGCTAAACATGAGCAAGTATATTATCATGAAAATCCTATCTAATTGAAATATATTTAGTTTACAAGATATCAAATAACAAACTAATAAACCATTTATGAAAGGACCACATAATATCAGAATAAATATGAAATAAACAAACAAAAAATTCCTCATCATCAACCAAAATTTTCTATTTTCTTCCCCTATTTCAAGGTGCACGCACACCGAGGATTATGCACAAAACACATTTCCTAATCAAATCAAAATCAAATCTGAATCCTCAAAATGTCAAGCAAGTTTTAAATGTCCCCTAAAAATCCCAATTTAAAGTTTCAATTAACTAAATCATTTCAACTAATTAAAATTATTTCAATTAATTTCATTAGCAAGATATTTTAGTATCCGCATGTGAATCTACTCTAAAATTGTTGGAGATATTGATTAAAAACACAAACTAAAAATTAAAAATACAGCAAGTAAAATTAATTACAACATAAGAAGTAATAGAAAGCAAAACTTGGTTCAAGGCACGTAAAATATTGTGCCTCACATTAGAGTAAGATTGGCCAATGCTTAGGTTAAAATAGTATTCAACGTTTACCCTAAAGATACAATAAACCTTCAAAAATTTTTGTCATGCACTCAAATAAGAATTTTAACAAATTCTAATATGGGATAGCCCAATAGGCCCATTTAACCCAACAGACTCAACATCAATTCTAGTCTAAGCTATTCAACAACAATTATTAGGTTGAGCATACTGTTACTGACCGCACTCGATAGGAAGCTTCATCCATTCTAGCATATTCTACCATCTCCATAATCGACTAGCTGGGTCTGTTCGATTGATATCAACCTCATGACTCACTCTGGCACTGTCATAGATCTGCACCGCATTTATTACTCTGACAGGCAGCACGTCTCCGCATAAAAATGGCATGTGATAGCCGGTACAGTCGCTACCACCAACCTTGCTACCACCTTTAACAATGAGGCGCCTACCAGAGATATTGTTCACCCTGAAAAATAGAAGATGGCGCCACCTAAAATAGTACCAAGATCTGGAATGACCATCAACCTCCTAACAAAGACTAAAGCTTAATGTACCTGATAGGGGCACCTTCAACAAATCACACATCAGGAGAAGGCTATAAATACTTTATAACCAACCATGCTCTAGGTAATACCAAAAATACTATAAGCTCTCAATATTCTATTCAATTATCATATTTCGACCAAAATTGACTTGAGTATCTGAGTGCCTTACCTGGGGACACCTCGGCTAATTAACATGTGTTGTCATTGCAAATCTCAGACCTCGAGAAGAATATCAATTGAACTACTTAACCTCTCTGGTCGAATCTACCCAAACACTATCCTTTCATTATAAACGACTTCAATCTCATCATTTTTTGTGCTGTTTATGGGAAACCTTGAGATCGGAGCAAGAAAATGGTGAACACACACGGAGCCACGTCAGAGAGAGAGGAGAATAGAAGGTTCACATCTCCACCTCCCCCTCCGCCCTGGCAAGGTGCATACACTCCAAGCCCTAGGGACCCTTAGGAGCAAGTGGTGACATTAACTATGCCTCACTTAATACAGTTAATAAGTGAGCAAATTTTAGCTCAAATCTCAGCCCAGCTATCCATCGTGATGAATAGGCACACCACTGTGCTTGCCCCTACCACTAATGCCACCCTACAACCACTTTATCTAGAAGATAGGACCCCCAACGACAATCGTGGTCACTAAGAATCCAGGCGACTGCCCACCCATTGTGAAACCAATCCTAGACGTCCCCAGGAGAAGAGGAGGTAACCAAAATTATGGGAAGAGATTGCCGACTCTGTAAATCATGTTCGACCTAATCGCGCCCCGCAGCACGATAAGGTTGAACGCTCCAAGTGTGACTACTGCGAACACATGGGAGAATCTGTGGACCTTACAATCTATCCTATTTGAGCCTTGCAATGCAATAGGGCCGAGCATTCAAGGCTATATCTTGATTAAAATGCTACTCTGACATATCGAGATGAATAGAAAAAAGTATCCCAAGCGCCTCGACGAGATCTCAAGGAGAAATATTGAAAAAGTACCTAATTTGGAGGGACTTTTGAGATCTCATTGAGATAGAGGATCCCCATTCATCCAGGATATTATCGATGAGTGCATTGCTATCAACGCAAAGGTCCCAATTGGTCTATCGAGATATAATGGCTCGATGGACCCCAACGAGCACCTAATGCAGTTCGAATACATGATGCAGCTGTATGGACACAATGAATACATCCATGCCAAGTGTTGGTGACCATCTTTCAGGGCATTGTGCTCAATTGGTTTGTGAAGCTTGAGCCATCGTCGATTTACTTTTATGACTAGTTATGCAACAAATTTTTCCATCAATTTGCTAGTAGAAGAAAGGCAAAACTCTCCCACACCCATCTCCATACCATCAAACAGAGCGAAGGGGAGTCCCTTCATGATTTTTTTTACCAAATTCAACATGAAGGTCTTTAAGATAGATAACCCTAAGATTGAATTCTTGATAGATGTACTGTTCATTAAGCTCAGACACAAGGAATGCACCAATGCATTAGTACGTGAAAGCCTTAGGTCGATGGAGGAGTTATTCAACTTGGTTGAGAGGTACATGACCCAAGAAGAGATAAACATGCTTAAGTTCAAATCCTCCGAAGTCGATAAGAAAAAAAAAGAGAGAGTCGACCAAAAACACAAAAAATGTGGTCGATCTCCCATAAAATGTTTCCACAAATATACACCTTTGAACATCTCAAGAAGGGAGGTTCTATATGCCATTCAACATGATAACCTCCTCAAGAAATTGAGAAAGTTGACGGAGACTAAGGTAATAAAAAAAATCTAAGAAATATTACTATTTCTATAAGTAGAAAAGGCATGACACAGATGAGTACTTTAACCTCCAAGATGAGATTGAGAGGTTGATCAAGTAAGGCCACCTTAAGAAGTATATAATTTTGGACACTTAGGTGGAAGGAGGCAAAATTAACCGAACTCCCTATAGAGAAAGGTCTGTTAGCCTTAGAAAAGAGGATAAAGAAAAGAAACCCGTCTATTAGAGGAGTGATTGACATGATTGCAGGAGGTCCCACTAGGGAGGACTCAAAGTTTTCCCAAAGAAAAACCCAGAGGAAGCTCGAGTCAACTAAAGTTTTACCCATCGAGACAACATTCCACCTTACAACGAGTATAAAGCCAATTTCATTCACTGCCAGTGACTTGACCTATCTCAATGGTAGGAACATCGACCATAAAATAAACTATCCAATGGTAATTTATGTTAGGATTGCCAACTTTGAAGTGTGCAAGGTCTTGGTCAATGATGGCAGCTTGGCCAACATTATCTTCCTCTCTACCTTGAAAAGAATAAATATGGGCTAACTGAAATTTGAACCTGTGCGCACACCGTTGGTCTGATTTGGGGGGTTATATAATCCCAGAAGGGTCCATCAAGCTATCAACATCATTTGGAGAAGCTTCTCAAAGGAGAACTTTAATGGTGAACTACCTTGTGGTCAATGTCCCGTTTGCTTACAACGTCAACATAGGTTGACCCACCCTCAATGATTTTCATGCCATTATGTTGACTTACCACTTGAAAATCAAGTTTCTGACCCCAGTAGGCATAGGGTAGCTTTTGTGTAATATGAAGGAAGCCTAGAGATGTTATAACATCTTGGTCGAGTCAAGCGAGTAGAAGACTTGACCACAACTGAAAACCTCAGGGGATGCCTCTGTAGCAGAACCCAAGAAGACCCAAGCCTACAAGAAACGAAAGTTGAAAGATACCAGGGTGGAGCCTATCCTGAAATTTAAGGCCATTAAGCTCGAACAAGAAAACCTCGATAAGACGACCTGTATCGAAACAGACATGGGCTCCCATTTAGAGTGTCTATGGTTGATTTCGTGAGAAAGAATATTAACATCTTTGCATGAAAGACATCTGACCTCTAGGAAATCGACCCCAATGTCATTGTGTACCGCCTTAATATTGACCCCTCATATAAATCGATTAGATAAAAGATGAGGACATTCAACGTGAAAAGGCACAGATCATTGAGGAGGAGATTAGAAAACCCCTAGATGTAGGTTATATTATAGAAATTCAATATCCCTTTTAGCTTTGTAATGTTATACTAATCCCAAAGAATGAGAGGCAATGGCAGATGTGTAATGATTTCACGAATTTAAATAAAGTATTTCCTAAAGATCCTTACCCCCTGCCTTAGATAGATTTATTAGTTGATTCAACTGCTAGTTGTGAGTTATTAAGCATGATGGATGTATTTCAAAGTTATCATTAAATTTTCAAGGCTCCTAAGAATAGGGATAAAACCTCTTTTGTTGTTCCTAATAGGTTATACTGCTTCTTAATTATGCCTTTTGGATTAAAAATTACTAGGGCAACTTACCAGCAGCTCATCAACTTTATGTTCAAAGGTGAAATTGGGAAATCGATGAAGGTTTACATCAACAACATGATTGTAAAAACAGAAAAAGCCTAAGATCACTTGCTCGACCTCAGTTATATTTTTGTAATCCTGAGAGCATTTGGTTTAAAGTGTACGTTCGGGGTCCGTGGAGAAAAATATTTAGGCTACATGGTCAGCCAAAGAGGCATTGAGGCGAACCCACAAAAGATTCAAGCAACTCTCGACGTCACCCCTTTGAGAACAGTCAGAGATGTTCAGAGGTTGGTTGGAAGGATTATAGCCTTAAGGAGGTTTGTTGCAAGATTAGCCGACAAAAGTTTACCCTTTTTCAAAATTCTCAAAAATGCCAAGAAGTTGGGTTTCCAATAGACTGAGCAGTGTGATCAGGCGCTGGTCGAATTGAAACAGTTCTTAGCCTCGCTTTCCATGTTGGTAAAACCTAAATTAAAGAAAGTACTCCATGTATATTTGGTGGTCTCTACGGAATCGATCAGCTCAGTATTGATCTCGACTCGAGATGGTAGCCATTGATCGATCTATTATTGCAACAAGTCACTCTACGAGCTGGAGCATAATTACTTAGAGATTGAGAAATATGCCTTAGCATTGGTGACTACGACTCAAAAGCTGCGACTATATTTCTAGTCTCATTCTATCATAGTGCTGACCAACCAACCATTGAAGCAGGTATTGATGAAGTCGGATACATCTGGAAGACTGACTAAATGGGCAATTGAACTGAGAGAATTTGATATTACTTTTCAGTCTTGAACAGCTATCAAAGCATAGGTTTTGGCTGACTTTATTGTCGAAGCCCCTCTTGTTTGGATCCTGCACGTTAATGGATCATCAACCACATCTGGAAGAGGATAAGAGTTGCTCTTTGCTTCCCAGATGCAGAGGAATGCGATTTTGCAATAAAATTAGACTATGCAGTCACAAATAATGAGGTAGAAATGAGGCCTTTCTCATAGAGATGAGAATGGAGCTCAAATAGGGGGTCAAACACTTGATTGTAATTACAGACTCCTAGTTAGTAACTGAATAAGTCGATGGAAATTTCAAAGCTAAGGACTTGACGATGAGCCAGTACTTGGCCGAATTAAAAAAGTTGCAACAATTATTTAAAAGGTTCACTTGTAGTTAGGTTCCTCGATTTGAGAATGAGCAGGCAGAAGCTCTCTCAAAGTTTGCCAACTCCACCAGGGGGACGAGGGACATGAAGATCATATTTTTTATCTCTAATAAACCATCAATTAGACCCCACGAGAAAAATTTGATAACGACCATTGAGGAGACGATAGTTTCTTGGCAGGTCCCGATAAAATTGTATGTAAACCAAGGCACCATTTTCAAGGACAGGAATGAGGCTCGATGCCTTTGAGGTTAGGCCTCCAAATTTACACTCAATGAGCATGGTCAGTTGTACAAGAGATCAATCTCTGGACCTTCCTTGAGGTGCCTAGACCATGATCAGGCTCTGGAGGTATTACAAGACATTCATGCAGGTATGTGTGGCAACCATTCTAGAGGAAGATCCCTAGCCCACAAAATAATCAAGTATGGATACTTTTGGCCAACACTATTGAAAGACTTGGTGGATTTTGCGCGCAAATGTACATCATGTCAAGTCTATTTAAATTTGCCACACCAACCCGCAGCGCCAATGGTCAATGTCCAAATTTCTTGGTCGTTCAATCAGTGGGAATTGATATTTTAGGCTCATTTCCAAAATCAACGGGGTAGCAGAAATTCATAATTATCACGGCCAAGTATTTTACTAAATGGGTTGAGGCTAAGGCTATTCCTAAGATAACAAATGTAACTATTAAAAGTTTCGTATGAAAAAATATCATCTGTCATTTTGGTTGGCCGAAAGTCCTTATTTCAGATAATAGCACTCAATTCCAAAGCAAGAGCACTAGAGGTTGGTGCGATGCCTTGAGGATTGCACAATACTTCACTTCAGTGGGCAATCCTCAATCAAACAATTAGACGGAGGCAACCAAAAGAATGATCCTCAACCATCTAAAAGTCAGATACAAGACATTGGCTCAAATTAGGCAGATGACCTACCCCCATACAGTCTAGTTTATGGGTTTGAAGCAGTCATCCCCTCATAGCTAGTCCAACACACGGCTTGAGTCATTCATTTTCATCCACTAAGAAACACGTCAGAGAGAAAACTCAACCTCAAAACTATCGACGAGCATCGCCAAGAAACCTATAATACTATACAATGCTAAAGGTCGAAGATGGTCGAGAACTATAACAAAGGGGTCAAATTACACCATTTTAAGGTCAAAGGTCTCATCCTCAAGAAAGTAGAAGTCTGTAAGAATGTTGGCAAGCTTAACCCAAAATGGGAAGAACCATACACTGTTGTCAAAGTATCAAAGCACAATGCCTATATACTAGCCAATATGCAAGGAGAGGAACTCCCTCGCCCGTGGAATGCTGACAACCTTAGGAAATTTTACATTTGAAAATATGTTGTGCTTATCTTTAAAGTCCTTCAGCTTGAACAAAATCTCAACAATATTGATACAATTTGTAAGCATTATTATAATCAAGCGGTTTCATGCCTTTAAGACCTCAGTCGACCCTGTAGTCGATGAATAAACAGCCTCTCACTGCCACTCAAATGGATTTATGCTGCCAAGACCCTTGCCGCCTCTGTAGTCGATGAATAAGCAGCCCCTTGCTGCCACTCAAGCGGCTTCATGCTGCCAAGACCTTAGTCAACCCCATAGTTGATAAATAAGTAGCCCCTCATTGCCACTCAAGCGGCTTCATGCCGCCAGGATTTTAGTCGATCCCATAGTCGATGAATAAGCAATTTTTTACTGTCACTCAAGCCGCTTCATGCTGCCAAGTCCCTGGTTAACCCCATAGTCGACGAATTAGCAGCTCCAAGCATTAATGCACATTTTTGTTGATCTCATAGTCGACAGATAAATAGCGTTGAAGCTAATGGACTCGCATCAACCCTATAGTTGACACAAAGATGGTTTTACCTAGTTGTTTGCCTAAATCCAATAGTTAACCTAGTAGTCGACAAAGAGGTTTTAAAAATCAATGATGCAATTATGCAAACAAATTACTGCATAATAGATAACATTAATTAGAGTTGACAATGATGTTGTTAAATTTTCTTCGTGATGATGGTGATAACCAAATATTTTTTCATGTATTCTCCACATTATTATGATAGTCAAATTGGATATAACGAGATTCAATAGCTATCTTTAATGCAACAAGATGGAAATGAAAAACAGTCTTTATTCATCAACCAGTTGATCATTATTACATTGAAAAAAAAACAAAAAAAAGAGAAAAGATTGTAGAAAGGCCAATTTAACTCTGGCTCATCCCCACCTAGTCACCCTCAAGCCATTCGGAGTCCGACTCCAACATTGAACACGCAAGGGGCGAAACAACTTGAGGTAGTTCAGAAGGCCCCACAACATCACTCATGAAGTTGGTCGAGCATAGCACATACTATGCGACATCGACCTCTTTCTCCCTCAGCTGCACTACAAGGTCCTCAGCGAACATAAATTCCTTGGCCAACTATTCTAACCTTAAGTTGACCTCAGCTTTTTTCTTTTAAGCTTTAGTTAGGGGCTCATCCGGCGCAGCAGTCGCAGCTTCTTTCTTCGGGGCTTGCTCGACTCCACCATCTTTAGGATCGAGATAAGGCTCCAATTTCTTGTTCAGTGCAAGGTTTATCCTACTTTTATCTTCAGGTCGAAAAACATATCCTAGGTGCTCAAACTACTTCATAGCTTTGTGCAATATTTCACGAGCATCTTCAAAGGACGTGATCACACTTACATCCTAAAAAATAGAGCTAAGGATAAATTGTTCAACCACCTTGTGTCGCATCATTGGGAGGTAGCTGTTGAAGACCATATTCACCTCGTTGGTAGCCTTTGCATGGCCTTGAGCCCAACTAGAAGTAAAGCTCACCTACAAATCTAAGTGGGCCTTCTTTATTATGGAGTCCATTCGATTCTGCTCTTCGATCTCCTGGACCAACTGCTAATCTTTGGAGTTAATCTATTATTTAGATTGACTACCTTTTTATTTAATTGCACTACCTAGAGTTGGGAGGACTCAAGCTGCACCTTGAGGGTTTCCATATCTCTTCCTTTTTGTAACCCTTCTCTATCCGCCAGGGCTAGCTCAGATCAATGAAAAACATTATAGCTTAGTTGTCTCACCTAGAACATAAGGATGTTACTCCACAATGCTATAAAAAAAGAGAAATTTGATGAGAAATTATCGATCTCATGTTTACCATTTTATAGTGGTAGGACAACGCCCGAAGAGCCCCAACTTGATTGAGGCTCATGAAAAGCCCTGAGTCAACCACTTCAAAGTATTGTCGCCAGTCATTCCTCCCTGGATGATGTAGGTCGAGTTAGTTATTTCTTAGGCCTAGTCAGTGGCAAACTGGGGAGGAGACAATTGGGAGAGTTGAAATAATACTCCATCATTGTGTTTTCCAAATAGGTCGTAGCCTATTGCCATTTTTTATTTCCCTTTGTCCCCTGTAGCCTTTTTTGGCACTGAGCCTCCCTACTCAACTATTTGCCTTTTTCCCTAACTTGTGGGACTGCTAGGAATAGGCTCCTCCCGACAAGCAGACTGGATTTCAGACACCTATTCAATTTGCAAGGGCGGAGGAGCCAACATTGATCATGTCGAACCTACTAGTTCTAAGTGAGCTCTTTCTCATCGAGCAGCAGCAGCAGCTTGGCGACGCTCTTCATTTCTTAGAGCTCTAGCTTGAGCTTCAATTTGACTTTGGGCTATTACTTCTTCTCGATCTGCAGACATAAACAAAATAAGCAAAAATTAAAGTTGAGTAGATAAATAAACAGTCATAATTAAAATGGTCGATGAAAATCTCTACGTAGTCGATCACTCGCAGGCAGGTCGAGTTGGGCCCGTGATAAGCCAGCCAATACCAGACACCTTTCTTTAGTCAGAACTGAGGCCTCCATATACCCAAATCTGACTAAATTCTTGATGAATGTGTTAGGCCAACTAGGTGTCTAGTTCCCTGGCATCTCCACAGACCCCCTCCACCAACCCTTTAGAATGGCTAAAACCCCTGGCCCCCGAACATAGAAAAAATATTTTTTCCACTTTTAACCATAAGAAGAGACAGGGGATACTAAAAATTTTCAGCAAGATCGAGTAGTCAAGTAGTAAAAACCAAACTTTCAATACTACTCGACTTCCACAAAATGGGTAAATGAATAAATTTGAAAAATTGACGAAGGAGGTAGGTTGATTATATAAGTGCATTAGCACGGCAAAATTGTATAGTGTGGCGAAATAGTTGGAAAGCAACTAGGTTATGCAAACTTCCAGGCCTACTAGGAGGTTGCCTATTGCTTGCACGAGGGGAAACCTAAGGCCACATCTTAACCCTTTCTCAAACACTGGTATACACCCCCAAGGAGGTTGATGCATTCTACCCTAAGCTCCTAGCACTAACAGTTCATACTCCTCAGGGATATGGTACATTGCCCTAATTCGTATCAGGTCGGTGGGGGTTATTTTGTAGGCTATTTTTGTATAATAGTTAGGTGCAAACAGTTTACCTCGGGTTGCAAAAACATCACTCGGGACAGCATCACTCTCAGAAACAACCCTCACATCGCTCAAGCTATTGAAACTGCTTGAACTTGAGCTATCGCTCGATAAACTACCTGGCTCACTCTCACAAGAGGTTTCAGATGTACTTCCACCCCTAGTCTCCCCCTGATAGGCCATACTCTCGAACCTAGTGTCCTCGCTATCAAAACTAGCAGACATTTTTTCGCAAAAGAAAAGGGAGAAAAGAATAATTAGGTAGAGTAACTTATAGTGAATATCTTGCAAACTCTAAGCACACAAATGTTTGAGAACTTCAAAGGTAGAGATTTGACCAAATATAGATTCAACAAAAGTGTAAATGAAGACATATATCCCCATTATTTATAGGTGTTTGTGCGCGAGAACCTAAGCATCAGTTATAATTACACCCTACCTTCGTACGCCTCGTATTCTGTGAAGTAACCAGCGTATTAAATACAGAAAAATTACCATGAACCCTAGTCGATAGTTCAAAAACCCTGGTTGATTTGGCAAAACCCTGATCAAATGTAGATAATTGTTGAAATCGTCTAAGTACTCTCTGCTCCTACTTGTCGACAAGCTTAATCAGGACCACGAGTGGAAGGACTCATGATATAGGATAGCCCAATAGTCCTATTTGGCCCAACAAGCCCAACATCAGTTCTAGCTAAGCCATTCAATAATAATTATCTGATTGAGTATACTGTTACCGACCGCACTTGATAGGAAACTTCATCCATTCTAGCATATTTTACCATTCCCATAATCGACCAGCCATGTTTGTTCGATTGATATTGACCTCATGACTCACCTTGGCACTAAGTCAGATTTATTACTCTATCAGGCAGCACGCTTCCACATTAATGGCACGTGGCAGCCGGTATAATCAATGCCATCAACTCTGCCACCAACCCTACCACCACCTTTGACAAGAGGCACCTACCAGAGGTACTGTTCACCATAAAAAATAGAAGATAGTGCCACCTAGAATAGTATCGAGATCTGAAATGACTATCAACCCCCTGACAAGGACTAAAGCCCAATGCACCTGATAAGGGCACCTTTGACAAATCACGCACCAGGAGAAGGCTATAAATTCCTTATAGTCAACCATGCTCTAGGTAATGCCAAAAATGCTATAAGCTCTCAATATTTTGTTTGATTATCATATTTCGACCAAAACTTACTTGAGCATCCAAGTGCCTTAGCCAGGGGCACCTCGGCTAGTTTAACATGTGTTGCCGTTGTAGATCTCAAACCTCGAGAAGAAAAACAATTGGACTACTCGACCTCTCTGGCCGAATCTATCCAAGCACTATCCTTTCACTATAAACGACTTTCAATCTCATCAAATTCAATTTTTCCCACAATCGTTTTATTTGATAGAAATACATAAAATATGTAAAGATGACATTCAACATTTAAGTATATTCAAATCTAAAAAAATCCTTAAAAAAATGTATAAGTATATTTATAATACAAGGTATTAAAGATTTTCCCTCTCTCTATATATGCACATATGTTCTTATATATGTCTTTTCCAAATACAAAAAAGCATATTTATAGAACTACAAACCTTGTTGACAAAGATACACGTTCCTTTGTAAGAGCCACTATTTGAGTGAAAAGGTACCACTTTGGAAAACAACTTTTAATTTTTTTTTATATTTATTTTTTGTTTTAGAAACAAATTTAATGTATTGTAGACAGCTTAATTTTTGAGTCAATTAAAAAATAATGTGTAAATAATATATTTGTTCTTAATTTAAATTTTCTATTTATATATTAGAATTTATTAAATTAAATTTTAAATAATAAATAGTTAATTTTAATTAATATTTTAATATTTATTTATACAAATCAAATGCTAACAAGTGTCAAGATCTAGATTTATCATGTCAACCAAATGAAATGGCCTAGTAATGTCAAACTAATCAAGTTGAGACATGTGGCGCATCCATGTATGTGGGCCAATCAAGTCAAAAATATTTGGCATTATATTTTAATATGTGTATCAAAGAGATAATTATCAAATGTGTTTAAGTCATTTTGGACTCTCTTGCTCAGCATCGATATAAAGGAATGATTAGAGACTCACATATTCACATATCCTCATATACACATATTCTCATATTTACATATTCACATACACACATATTCTCAAGTCAAAAACTCAAGTCTTTAAGTTTCTGCTACAGCAATGTATTGCTACCATAAATGTTTTATACTTTTTCAAAGCATCAAGTCATCAAGTCTTCAAGTCTTTTGATCTCGCAGTCAAGGTTTGAGTTTTCAAAAAAACTTCGTAACATTTTTTACCAAATCAAAGGATTACACCTTATATCCACAAACAAGTTTCAAGCCCTTGAATCATATATATTGGGAGAATAATCAGGAGATTAGTTTTATTAAGAAATTTATATTTTTCTCCGATAAATTGTAATTCTCATATTATTCTTTAATATAAATTCAATTTATTTGTTTTTTTTCTTTTATTTTGTGATTTAATTTTGTAGATAATGAAATTTGTGTGAACATGTATATTCAACAATTGTCTTTGATCATTCTTAGCTCTAAAAGTTGATTGGTGGAAATCAAAGGGCTCAGAACTATTGGTTGATACAAACCTAAAACTAAAAT